>JAJOZX010010753.1:77500-127237 GCA_023014485.1 Bathynomus jamesi | reverse complement strand
CATACTACGCCGCTGGTAAATCAATGTAATAAAATAGCCTCCAAAATGTCCTGCTGCTTCTAAAGGGTCAAATCCTGCAGATGTGCCGGTAACATGAATACCGGCACATCTGAAAGAGAGAATTAAGGGGAAAAGGGATAGTCCTACCGGCAGCAGTTATCCCATTAAAATAGAAGAAAATAACATAAGGGCTTCATTTCACTTGTGTCCTCAACGAACGTTAATGTTGAAAGCGATAGTTGATAATGCCTACAAAAACAACTACTTTAACCATAAATAGCACGGGCGGATCCAGACCGATGCAACCGATGCACATGCATCGGTCAGAAAAATATGTGCTTCGTTTGCATCGGTCAAATAATTACCTGTCGGTAACCTTACTTCAATGTCTCTGAGACACTGAGGTAAGGTTACCGACAGGTCAATTATTTGACCGATGCTTCCTGAAATTTGAAACCTGTTTCTTTAAAAGTGTACACTCCTTTAATATTTATACTATTTTTCTGTCATTTGTTTATAACTCTAAGAGGAATGTCCCTCCCTCCGATATGTATGCCCATAATTTCCTAAAATTGTTAGTAATTAATCACTAGTTTATCATTTACATCCATTCTTGCTACTGAAGAATTAGTTTTGTGCCTCAGTTCAAACAAACAATGGGAATATTTTTGTCAATTACAGTACAATATTATTTAAATAAATCTCATTCAATAGGTTGAGATTAATACCATCATACATTCATAGAAAATGCACCTTATTCTGGAACGTTTCACATTTAATAATTCCTGTAATATCCTCATAAACATGTGCATTTACTCCATATACAATACATACTTTTAGTAATTTTGATTTGCTTTCATCATTTAGTTAAAATCAAAATATATCTTTTATGATTACTCACTATATCTGTGATAGCTTTTTCTGAATTTCTTAAGCACTACATTTATCATTTATTAAAATATAGGGTGTCCATAAATTATTCACCCCATTATAAGCCTTAATAAATTCGTTATTATAGGAGCTATCTTAAAACGGTTTGCGACAATTAATAACACAACTCAAGAAATTTTTTCTTTATTTCGCAGAACATCCACTAGGGGCACAATGGTGACAGTGAAGGAGAAAGCAATTTTTCTTCCATGAGAACACTGTGAAGGCTACAAATTACCTAGATATGCTTGAATGGTATGCTGCACCTCAGCTTGAGGATATGCAGCCCCGTGTGTTCTTTCAGCAAGATGGGGCACCGCCACACTGGGGATTAGAAGTGCGAAGGCTCCTCAATGAAAAGTTCCCTTCTCGTTGGATCGGGCGAGATGGCCCTATTCCATGGTCTCCTCGTTCCCCGGATATCACGTCTCTGGATTTCTTTTTATGGGGCTACACAAAGGACAGAGTGTATGCAAAGAAGGTTAATAACATCACAGAATTAAGACACCGGATTGAAGAGACATTAGCTTCCATCACGCAAGACAAGCTTCTTAATGTTTGGAACGAAATCATCTATCGCCTTGATGTTCTGCATGCTACCAATGGGGCTCACGTGGAGGTTTACTGAATTAAAGGAAAAATTTCTTGAGTTGTGTTATTAATTGTCGCAAACCGTTTTAAGATAGCTCCTATAATAACGAATTTATTAAGGCTTATAATGGGGTGAATAATTTATGGACACCCTGTGCTAAATTAAATAGTATATTGGCTCTTCCATCCATTTCATATCCATAAACCCTTATAAAGGTTAGGAGAATCACCCACTTGAAACATCATCACAAGGATTACGTAACAAAGCGTCAGCAATTACTTACATTTTGCAGGGTGAAGCTTCATTTCAAAATCATGTTCTGTTGGTGCTTCAAAGCCAAATCTTAGGTATGGAGGCCAAGTGTCTATCAATATAATTCATAATTTCTAAATAAAAAAATGGTGATCGAAGTCTATAATAAAATATCCTAATCTTCTTTACTGTCTACCTAAGAGCTGCTAGTCCTCTATTTATGACTGTATATTTCTTTTTTGCTTTATTAAACATTCTGCTAATCACTTTCCTATTTCTGACATGATACTACACCAGCTCCTTTTGACGAAATGACTGTAAACAATTCTAAAGGATGGTCCGACTTATAGTTGAGCAAAATTAAAACTTTGTTTTAATTGGCCAAAAGCCTGTTAACAGGTGTGAGTCCATCTGAACCCGTTCTTTCCGGTAAGGTCAGACAAAGGTTGCGACAATCCAGAACACTACTGTATAAATCTATGGCAATGTTTGCCATTTCTGAAAATTATACATTCCCTACTATTACAGGGATTGGGAAATTTGAAATAGTTTTCACATTCTTCTGTATATAGCCGATACCTTCAGGGTTTAATTCACGACCTAAGAATGTAATATTTTTTTACACATTTCAAATCTGCTAGGTTTTTATTTTAAGAACGTAACTGGGAAAATACAATAAAAAGCTCAAGATACTTAAGATGTTATTTAAGGTGTGTCCTGTGATTCGTACATTGTAAAGATATGCAGCAATGTGTTTGTAGAGCTGACTCCTAAAAAAGTCTGTGAAAGGTCATTCGCGCATTGACAAAGCCCACTGACATACAAATAAGCTCCCATAAACTGTTAGAGGTACTAAAGCTGTTTATTGACGGCTAGCAGGATCTATGAAAATCTTATAATACCTCTGGGTAAGATCCAGCATTGTAAACCAATAAACTCATTTTAAACTATACAATGAATTTTCAGTATTTGTTGAAACGAAAACAATTTTCGGATCACCTGAAGATCAGGGCCCCTAGCCCTCTTTAGTTAGCCTTATAAGGCCAACTAACAATCACGACTTAACCTAACCAATCGTTAGGTCAACTGTACGCCCGTGACGATTGGGTTAGGTTAAGTCGTGATATTTTCGTTAGTTAGCCTCATTAACTAACGAAGGCTGGGGGCCCTGATCTTCAGGTGATCCCAATTTTCTAGAAACTTTACTTGATTGAAAGTCATAACGAGACATCAGGTTTCCTAATAGGAACTATAGGTGTCAAAAAGGGACTCTTAATTGGGGGACTATTATTTGCTGGGGTTTCATTTTCTTAATTTCAGCTTCTCTTTCTTCTAATAATTTTCCTTGAACTCTATGTCGAAGTATTTTAATAGGTCTCCTTTCTTCTAATATAAGTACAAGTTTATTAGTATCTGGAAATCCTAATTGAGAATTAACGTTGCTAGCTGTATCTAAAAGTTTATTTAAAAATTTGCTTTATTTGTCTGAACTGAACGTCTGACAATCTTCAGGGAGGTCAACCAAACTCAGTACTGATTCCCGTGTTTCATTATATTCAACTTTATGGTTTGGTATGTCCACCTCACTTTCGATCGAAAACTCGTGACAGTTTACCGAATCATGTTCACCGAAAAAGGAGTTTGCATCTATGCTATATACATGCGTAAATAATACGAGTATATTATACCTTATACATCAGCGATTCGTTAGAAGAGCAATTTGAATGAATGTAAAGTCAGATAGGAATTTGGGAAGGAGGACACGCCCTTTAGAATAAAATAAAGAAACCCCTGTCCATATTGAGTTTCGAATGGATACTCAGGGAAAACGAATTCTAGGTTATTCAATCATAATTCCGCTAATTCTGCTCGCCAGTCATATTCATTTGTGCCTCGAGAACGACAAAACCAAGACCCCTGCTCTGATGAACCTGTGGTACCTGGAATTATTGACGCTTATTTGTATGCATAGCGAGTATAGGTTTCGGCCGCTAAACGGATACTGAACAGGGATTATTAAGGGTTGCGGTTAAATATCCATTCAGACGGACGCAATTCAAGATATTTACGGTTACATCAGGTGTTTCACAAAACAAGTCGATAATGTTCCAATAAGGAAATTAACCCTTCGCGTGCTTGTAACCATGATCGGTTATGAAGCCGTGGCATGAAAATATAAAAAATCAGGTCTTAAATACTCGTAGAGGAATTTTAACTTCAAGAATGGACACACCGTAAGGAAAGCGTTGGGGCATACATATTCTGATAATGATATTTCCCCGTGTTCTATGCGGCTACCGCAGTCTGTTCATGAGAACTGGAAGCTGAAATGAAATCGGAAATGGTATAACAATGATTGGCCATATAAAACAAAAATGTCTACGCCATTGATGTTTCACCTGACTATTGCACAGACGCAATGCCGCAAATGCCGATTTTTCTACAAGTCCAGGAATACACTGGGAAGCAATATATGTATTTAATAATAATTATTATAAATCGATATATTTTTTATTTTGACTCACTAGGTTTGTCCTTGTTTATATACTCGTAGTTTACTTCCCAAACTGTTTAAATGTACACAGTGTAAAGTAGAACCCATGGAGGCTCCACTCGCTAAACAGTAAACTTTGTGGACATTACTGTCTTATTTTTTTAACGTATAGTTGCCTGCATATGTAATGTTCCTCGCCTCATAGGCGACTCTGTACATGTGGCAACGCCGCAGTGTTAGTCAAGGTACCCCAACTGGGGGAAGGTGTGGTGGAGGGGAGACAACCGAGTCCAATAACATATAACAAAGACATATATATCTAAATGATAATTGAATGTGCAGTCATTGACATACATTTAATTATACTGTAATGTTTGCGTTCATAAAGATAAACAATTAATATGATCGTGAACAGCGTTGAACTCCATGTAGTTTACTAGTCTTATACAGTAATAAGGTTCCATTATGATAACTGCAAATCTATATGAACAGCTACTACAATAAAACTTTTTATATACTAGTGAATGTGAAATGTTCTCCTGCAGGAAATTTTCGCGTTTTTCGCGTAGGCTATAGTTTACGCGAAAATACCCAACAGGCGAAAATTTGACAATTTAAACTAATCTTTGGAAGATAGTAAGAAAATAAAACTTTCATTAAAATACTTCATTTGAAAAGTAAATTCAGTATATTGTAATAAAACATTGTAAAGTAAAAGCAGTAAAAACATTTTAAATTATACTGTATTATTACTATATAAGAAGAATGTCATGAATGCCGCTAATTTCCCAACCCTTCCGAATGGTTTCCCTCATTTTGTGTAGGTTATCCCATGCAGAGACAATCCATTTAGTATGAATAGGTTTCAGTGTGGAGAGCTTCAAATCTATCTTACCTAGAGATTCATTTACGTTGAGTGCTGCTGAAACTTTATCCGCATACCAAAAGTTAAACTTGCCTTGATATACGACCTCATCCTCGACCAATCACAGTCCAGAATAAATGTCGTCATTCATGGCGTCATTTTAATTTGTAAGATTATAACTAGCAACTGTTGACCGCGAAATTATGATGCCGCGAACTCGTCCAAGGATATGAAAGAACGAAAATTTGCTGCCGCGAAATTAACCTAGTTTACAGTATATATACTTATAAACTCATACAATATTATACTAATGTGTGGGAAATGACGTTGATGGGCCAAACCGAGGTGTTGACATGGTTACTGGCATAATCTATGTTCATACCATATTTCTACACAGTATGACGATCACCGACTCAGAAAATGAATCCAGCTCAAGATAAAATTGCACAGTGAGGCCGGATAATTGGTATGCGGGAAGCAGGCCTCTCTGTAGCTGATATAGCCATGGAACTGGGAATTTCGAAGCCTATTTTTTGATGCTGGGTGCAGAGGTGGCAGGAGACTGGATCTGCTAGATCGTCCTAAGTGTGGGGCACCAAGAAAGACCACCCCAGAAGAAGACCGGAGAATAATCAACGAAGTGCAGAACGATCCTATCAACAACGCAGTCGCCATCCGGGAAATATTACATATGGGCGTGTCAGTGGACACCGTAAGGAGACGGTTGCATGAAGCAGGATATCACCGCCGTACTCCTGCCAAAAAAGAGAGGATCGAGGAACGACATCATCAGGCCAGGCTCTCGTTTACTCGCCAGCATATAAATGATGATCTCGCATACTAGAGCAGAGTTATCTTCTCTGACGAGAAGACGTTTGTGTCTACAACTCACGGCCGTCTTCGGTGTTGGCGACAGGGCAACACGAGATATGACCGCCAAAATATTTACGAAGTGGCGCGGAGTGGGCACGTGACGGCGAATGTGTGGGGATGGATACACCTGCAAGGACTAGGAGAGCTGACTAAGATCCACGGGAGGTTTACGGCAGATCAATATATAGAGATCATGGAGGTGATGCTGCCTTCTGTATGCGCGTATGCCTTGCCCTATCCTGAGTAGATTATCTTTATGTAGGTATGTTGTATTTGTGTGTTATAGAATATTATACTATTACTAGAGTAAGATTTATGTATTACACGCATTTGTATGTCCGGTTTCCCCATTTACATGGGACGAATAATGGTCATAAAATTGTTCTTTAACTCTTTCAGTACTATGACAACACTTTAGGATTTTATTCTGGATAACTGCAGACTATTATTTATATAACGGCGCACAATTACATTTAGCTGAGAGAAACCCCTAATACATAGGGGTTAAAACCTATCTCGAAGTTACTGATGAAGCGTATGGATGAGATATAATTCTACTTTTAATATTTAAAATCCATTTGCAGGACAACTCTCCCATCCACACGGCCAAGATTGTTAGAAGGTGGTTCGAGGAGCAGCGAAATCTAGAACTACTAGACTGGCCTAGTAAGGGGTGTAACCTCAACCCCATTGAGAACGTGTGGGGGGAATGTGGTGAATTCGTGGGAGTGTGGGCAGGAGCGGACCAGCCGCCAGCTGCTGGATCACACTATGGCTGAGTGGGAGATGTTCCGAAGGAACCCACACATCATACATAACCATGTTGCATCTATGCCACACAGATTACAAGATGTAATAGACAATAATGGGAGATGGACCAAATACTAATATGAATCGAGTATAGCTGTGCCATTTATGTTAATCTAAGGGGTTCCAAAAACCTTAGGCCCCCCCCCCCCCCATTTGCAGCTTACATGTTTACTTATATCGAAATAGTTTTTAGTGATTATAAAAATATATAAAATTCTTTATTTATTGCAGGTATTAAAATTTCTCTAGCTGATAAAGTGATAATATAATGGCTTCTCAATTAATTGGTGATTCGGAGAGGCAACGTGTGATAGATCGCATACGAGCAATAACATTTCGGGAAGCTCGTGATGCTGGAGCCACCTTTATAACACGTTCATGGGTTGTCAAAAAGTTGCGAAGAAGTGAGGACTTCGTCAAAAGAAATTGGAA
Organism: Bathynomus jamesi; assembly: GCA_023014485.1. Classification (NCBI taxonomy): domain Eukaryota; kingdom Metazoa; phylum Arthropoda; class Malacostraca; order Isopoda; family Cirolanidae; genus Bathynomus; species Bathynomus jamesi. The sequence goes on along the minus strand of JAJOZX010010753.1, from coordinate 119,989 downwards.
TAAAACTTTGGATGAATGTGAAATGGATACAACCAAATCTAGGCGCCCAAATTTGCCACTCTCTCAGGAAACAAAGGACATCATTGAAAGCGGAGAAACAGCTGTGCTAAACTTTCTAGAGATATCGAAGTGTTGAGAGGAAAGATCGTCAGTGGTGAGATCATTCGACTGTACCGTCATAGGCAAGGTTTAAAGGTTTGGCATGAACTTCCAAAGCCAAGAAAAACTCAACTTAACATCGATGACAGAATGTGGTTTGCCCATTATCTTGAAGATTGGGATGTGGATGATTTCATGCATTTAGCTGTCTCCGATGAATTTTTTGTTTACGTAACACGTCGGCCTAACTACCAAAATGATCGAGTGTGGGCCACAACACCAGATGAAATCGATGACAGTGAACATTATCGCGAATTATTAAAAAGTCCAGACTGTGTTGGTGTGTTTGTTTTGTTCACTGCAAAGAAGCTCATGTGGGTGTTGAAGCCAAATGGTCAGAGTTGGGATGGACAGTATTTTCGTGATATTATTCTATCCCAGCATGTCATTCCTTTTCTAAAAAACCCAAACAATGTTATGGATGTCGATCAGGTCACACTTCTGCACGATAAGGCCCCCTGCTTTAAGGCATTAGCCACTCAACAGTTGTTGCGGAACGATGAGATCGATTTCTTTGGAAATGAAGAATGGCCAGCAAATTCTCCTGACCTGAACGTCTGTGAACACATTGGATCAGTTATAAAGGACAAAGTTGAATGTCTCTTGTTTCAAGAACCTGCAGCAAATCGATTTTCGAAGGATACAATGACGCAACACATTGAAACTGTTTTAGCAAATTTGCGTAACGATCAAGATCTATTCACGTCACTTTTGGCAAGCTACCCAAAGCGAATTCAAGCTGTCTTGGAAGCCAATGGCGGGAACACCAAGTTTTAATTGTTTCTCATTAAATGCAGGATTAAATTCTCTTTTGTAAGGTATATTTTTTTACTGTACCTCTAATGGTTTAGGCCATGGGCGGGGGAGTTAAGGTTTATTGGAGCCCCGTATGGCAAATTAGGAACATTTTGTATGATAAACTATTTAGTAAAACATTCTCAACCATTACATATTTGTTGTAATAAAGAATTGGTGTTTTATTGTGTGTGTGTGTGTCTATATATATATATATATATATATATATATATATATATATATATTCCTTGTTAAGATCTAATAATATCTCCACATTGATAATGCAACAGGAAATCTGGAAAACATTAATGGGTTTATCTGTCCATCGTGATTAAATCATTATCTCTCCACATTGATAATACAAATACAATCTGGAAAACACTATTAATATAATAGGCATCAGCCACAAACCGGTGGTGATATCCTGCTTCATGCAACCGTCACCTTACGGTTTCCACTGACACGCAATATGTAGTCTCTCCTGGACGGTGACAGCAAGTAACCATGTCAACACCACGGTTTGGCCCATCAACGTCATTTCACAAACATTAGTATAATATTGTATGAATTTATAAGTATATATAGATATGTTTATGCTAGTATAACCGTAAATTATTCTTATGTGATTTTGATAATCAGTTAGTTATTCAGATCGAAACTGTTAACAAGTTCTTTGTGTAACAATCGATAAGCCATTTCCTACTAACTCTCTCTGCCCCTCTACCTCGCTCTCTCTCATACTGTCTCAATCTTTTTCTCGCTCAACGTCAATACATATATATTAGGGTGTCACTTAAATGCAAAGTTTGAATTTTCATGCTGACACCCCGCGAATCTATTCCATTGGTAAAAAACACATGGTGACTGAAAAATCTTTTTATTTGAATAACTATAAAAGGTCGCCCCCGCCTTCCAAAGTTTATGCTTGCGCGGCGTCTCCATAATCGTTCATTATATATCTATATATCTCTATATATGTGTGTGTGTGTATCTGTGTGTGTCTGAATATCTGAGAAATAAAGTGAACAATACTTAACGATTCACCGTTTCTCATTTCAGCTACGTGATTTCTGGTGATGGAAACCCGGAAGTGTATATACCTATTAGGGGCAGCGGTTGATGAGGTGAAAGGATGCAAGCTTCCTTCCTACAGGCAAGCATTCGGTTACTTCCTTTACCTTCACCATGAAAAGAAAATGACAATACGTGACGCGTTGAGGAAGTCACTTCGAGCAGTGATGTCCTTCTGGGAGAAAGCTCACATTCCAACCAGACTCGAGACACACTGCGTCAGCAAACTGGATAAAGTCTTCGAGGAGTGGAAAGGACTCAAAAAACACGCCTCAAGGACGAGCGATTCACACAAGACGAAAGAAAAAGAATTCATTGAACGCCTCGATCGTCTCTTTGACATCGCCCACGCTGATTGTGAGAAATTGGTCAAGTACCCAGAGGATTGGGAGTTCCTTCAGCAGCAGCGCCAGAAAGGACGTCCAGGTTCAATGGCAGGTTTGGACATGACCCATCAGCGCCAAGTCAAAGATTGTACTCGACGTCGGGAGGAAGAGGAGAAACGAAGAAAGCGATCAGCAGCTGAAATGGAGGCAGTATCCAACGAAGCGGTTTTGGAGTCCTCATCCTCCAGCTCAGATGATAGCGAAGAAAAAGGAGCATGTGGTGGTTCGTTAGCGTCTAAACAAAGAGCAACGAAGAACATCATGACATCGGAATTGGCGGCAGCGCTTGATCGCACGCAACTCTCGTCAAGAAAGGCCACATATCTGCTGTTTGAGGCAGCTTCCAGCTTAGGGCATGATGCTAGCGACTACAACATCAATCGTGGATCCATTCATCGTCAGCGTGAAAAATTCCGTACCCTTAAGGCTCGGCAACTGAAGAGCGAGTTCCAAGGCAATAGTCCGTTGACTGTTCACTTGGACGGAAAACTCATGCAAGATCTGACGTCACGAGAATATGTTGACCGCTTACCTATTCTTGTATCTGGCTCCGGGACAGAGCAGCTCTCGGGGTGCCAAAACTTCTGTCAGGAACCGCGCTGGCACAAACAAATGCCATCATAGATTGCCTGAATGAATGGGGAGTGACCGATCATGTCAAATCTATGTGTTTCGACACAACCGCGACAAACACAGGCCACCGTGGAGGAACTTGTGTTCTTCTGGAAGAAAAAGTTGGACGTGACCTGTTACACTGCGCGTGCAGACACCATGTACTGGAGTTAGTGCTACAGGCGGCATTCGCAGCATCGCTAGATTCAGTATCTACCGGTCCAGAAATTCTGCTTTTCAAGCGCTTCCATGATTATTGGACCCGCATTGACCAGCAACAGTTCCAAACTGCGGACACAGATGCGTTCACCAAAGCAGCTATTTTTAAGCATAGAACGGAGCTCATTGAGTTTGCAAAATCACAAGCACTTCAAGTTCGTGATGACTATCAGGAATTCCTCGATCTTTCCGTCATCTTTCTTGGAGGAGTTCCATACAAGGGACTAAACTTCCGCGCCCCTGGTGCTATGCACCGGGCGAGATGGATGGCTAAGGGGATGCCATCAAGATCTGGCTCTTCCGAAGACAGTTTAAACTGACGAACACTGAGGAACGCGGAATTCGAGATATCTGCCTCTTTTCTGTTCTAGTTTACATGAAAGCGTGGGCAACAGCTCATCTGTCCATCGAAGCTCCGCTGAATGATTGGGAATTGATGAGGACGCTCCTTCGATACCCGCACAAGAAGATCTCTGATGGTACCACCAAGAAGCTGTCTGCGCACCAGTGGTACCATTCGGAGGAGGCAGTGGGTCTGGCGTTCTTTGATGAGAGGATATCGATGGAAGTGAAGTGCAGCATGGTTGCAGCGTTAGATCAAGAAGCCCCTCACATGCCGCCAAAACGACCTTTGGTTCTTGATACTATGTTCCTCAGTGACAGCAAAGGACTGGAGCAACTGATCACAAAGAACACCCGAGGATTCTTCTCAAAACTTCAGTTGCCAGATTGCTTTCTGCTCCACCATCCCAGTTCATGGACGTCAAACTCTGAATACGTGCAAGCTCGGGATGTGGTCTCCAAACTTGCAGTGGTGAACGACAGAGCAGAACGGGTTGTGGCTCTGGTGAAGGAGCTGAACGGAAAGTTGACAGTGAAAGAAGAACAGCTCCAGTTCCTCGTTCAAGTTGTCACTGACCACAGAAAGCAACACCCAGCTCCGAACAAATCAGCATTAGTGAGGACGCGAAAGAACTAATCACTGATCAGCGTATGAGCACCAATTATTCTGCTACTGTATATGTATTTTATTTCTCAAAGTTTTGCTTTTGTTGCTTCTCCATTTTGTACCATTATTCGCCAAATTATGTCTTCTATTTTGATTATATAATAAACTGTTTGTATTCTTTGCGTTTTTAAGTGTCTTACTTTCGTTATTTCACCAAATTGCCTTGTTTTTTATTATCTGGTTACGCCCAGCTGTGAACACTGAACAGCTTGTTGACGTCAACAAATGGGTCTTGTTTTCAGTGACGAGGGCGACCTTTAAATGATGACCAATCAGGACCAAATTTCTCTTCCGTATGTTTTACACCAAATGGAACAATTTTAGGGGGTGTCATAGGAAAATATCCATCGTTTAATTTTCCCCCTATTACCTAGTGACACCCTAATAATATATATATATATATATATATATATATTAGGGTGTCTCTTATTGGATAGTCAAAAATTGAAATGTTGAATTATTTTATCTGCGCCCCCTAAAATAGTTCCATTTAGCATAAACACTAAAACTTGAAGGTTTGACACAAATCGGCTCATATTTAGGGGTCGCCCCCGGCTAATAAAAATGGTGACCATGGCATAATAGCTCCTGACATATGATTATGCTCATTATACACATAATTCCTTCCTTCTTTTTTTAGTTTGATTCGTTTTTATAAGTATAGGCCTTCTTATTTATCATTGATCCTTTTCTAACCTATCCTTGATGTTGTTATAATCCATCCTTTGGTCCTCAATCCTTCTTTATCCCAATCCTTTTTCTCCTATCCGAAATCCTTCCTGGCTCTTTTTTTATATACAATCAGCAATGAAGCATTGCTACAAAAAAAACCATTAGTTTATTATATAGAGATAAATTCAAAATGCCAGTGCTATTTACATACTTTAATTACTTTAATTAGCATTATTTCCTTATACAACATTTATTTAATATACAATGATTATACAATATGGTATATTTAAGGTGCGACCTCATTGATGGTTATTTTTTGAGAAGAACAGTTTTTGATGGAACTGGGTGACTCTGGCGGTGTTTTGCAACAATTTAGAGCAGGAACTGGAGCTGCTCTTCCCCCACTGTCAATTTCTTATTCAGCTCTTGAACTAAAGCTACTGCACGTTCTGCCCGGTCATTTACAACAGATAGAGCTGCAACAATAGCTCTGGCCCTTAAATATTCACAGTTGGATGTCCAAGTGCTGGGTGCCTTGTTCAGAAATCCTTCTGGCAAATTCAGCTTAGTAAAGAATTCTCTAGTATTTCTTGTGACAAGTTGGTGTAGTCCTTCACCAGAGCAGAAGGTCGATTCAGGAATCCGAGGACGCTTGGGTGGTCTATCAGTGGACTCATCTTCTAATGCCTTTACCATGCGTTTCTTTACATCTGTAGTAATTCGCTCATCAAAGAAAGCAAGACCAACTGCTTCTTCAGACAGGTACCATAAGTGGTTAGAGAGCTTTTTTTTAGTTGCATCAGAAATTTTTTGTTAGGATAATTAATCAATGACCTCATAAGGAGCCAGTCATTAAATGGGGTTTCAATAGGGAGTGAGGATGTTGTCCAAGCCTTCATATAGATGAGAACAGAAAAAAGGGAAAGATCTCGAATTCCTCGTTCTTCAGTCTTAGTCATCTTGAACTGGTTTCGAAAAAGCCACATCATGATAGAATAGAGCGCTTTGGACATCCAGCGAGCTCGATGCATGGCACCTGGTGCACGAAACTTGATGCCTTTATTGGGGACACCTCCAAGAAAGATGATGGACAGATCCAAAAGTTCTTGATAGTCATCCCGTAGCATAGGTGCCTGGGATCTAGCAAACTGAATTAGTTCAGTTTTAGACTGGATAATTGCTTCTTTAGTAATCGTGTCTGTCTCACCTGTTTGGAACTGGCTTTGATCAACAGAAGTCCAATTGTCACGAAAACGCTTAAAGATCAATATCTCTGGACCAGTTGATGTAGATCCCAATGTTGCTTCAAATGCAGCTCCCAACAATAAATCATCTAAAACATGGTGTCTACAAGGCAAGTACAAAACATCATGTCCCAATTTTGCTTCGATGAGAGCACAGGCTCCACTATATTGACCCGTGTTTGAAGCTGTTGTATCGAAACAAATTGCTTTTACTCTCTCTGTAATTCCCCATTCATTCAGGCAGTTAAAGACGGCTTCAGCTTGTGCTTCTCCAGTTGAGTTTGGGATTTTGGGGACACCAAGCAGCTGTTCAACACCAGGTCCTGACACAAGTACTGGGAGACGATCAATGTGCTTGTGCGAGGTGAGGTCCTCCATCATCTTGCCCGTCCCAGTGGACTGTCATAGAACATTCTCCATGGAAATGCTCCTTAAGTTCTTTAGCATGACGAGCTCGGTTCTTATTTCGAAGGCGATGGATAGAATGTTGGTTTATGTTGTAATCTGAAGCGTCCAAACCAAAGCTTTTAGCTGCCTCTGCGAGGATAAATGTTGCCTTTCTAGAGGAAATTTGTGTACGATCCAGGGCAGCAGACATCTGAATAGTCATGATGTTTTTCATGCCTCGTTTTTTCTTAGATTTTGGTAAAGCACAAGCTCCTTTGGGCTCCTCCTCCTCATTCTCACTTTCATCAGTGTTGCTGGAAGATGTGGAAGAAGCCAGTACAACTTGACTAGTAGACGCCTCCATCAAAGATTCTGACTTTCTTTTTCTCTCTGCCTCAGCTTCCAACCGTTTGACTGCATTTTTTGTGCGGTGAAGATGTACAGTGTCCACACCACCGATTGAGCCAGGACGACCTTTTTGTCTTTGCAGTTGAAGGAACTCCCAGTCCTCACGATTCTTGATCAGCTTCTCAGCGTCTCCATGGGCGATGTCAAAGAGATCTTCCAATCGCTCTACAAAATCAGCCTCCTTGGTTTTATGGCTCTGGCTTGTTCTGGAAGCATGCTTCTTTAAGCAAGTCCATTCGTTAAAGAAATTCTCTAACTTCTTCATGGCACGAGGTTCCTGCTGAGTAGGAATATTGGCCTTATCCTAGATAACTAATGTGGCTATATTTTATGAACTTTAATAAGCGGGGGCGACCTCTAAAAATTGTTCAATCCAAAAAAGGTTTTATATGTGATGTTTTTTCAACCAATGGAACTGGTTGAAGGGGCGCAACCTAAAAAAATCAACACTTCGAAAATAAGAGACACCCTAAATTATATATATATATATATATATATATATATATATATATATATATATATATATATATATATATATATATATAAACGTGTAGATTCGTAAGTTAGAAAAGTTTTAAGGCTGCACACGGACTCTACAAACAGCTTTATTAGTATTGTTATATAATGATTTAATATACACGAGACTGGTGGGTGGGGAAGAGGAATGAGGGAGTGTTGAGGATGGTTGTGTTACGTATAATGTCTATTTTTGGTTCAAATTCACTAGTATATAAAAAGTTGTATTGTGGTATCTGTTCATATAAACTTGCAATAATCATAATGGAATCTTATTACTGTATAAGACTAGTAAACATGGAGTTCAACGCTGTTCACAATCATATTAATCGTTTATCTTTATGAACACAGATATTACATTATAATTAGGGACCGTTCAAAATTTACGTAACGCTATTTTTTGCTAAAACTTGACACCCCAGATCCCCCAGGAACGTTCTGTAACGTTCTGTAACTAGGCCCCCTAAGATGCTATGTAACACTTATCCCATCCCACACGTTACAGAACGTTACATTGGGGGGTTAGGTTTTAGTAAAAATAATGTTACGTAATTTTTTAACGGCGCCTTATATATTGTTGTATGTTGTTGGACTCGGTTGTCCCCCCTCCATCCCACCTTCCCCCAGTTGGAGGTACCTTGACTATCGCTGCGGCGTTGCCACATGTACGGAGTCGCCTGTGAGGCGAGGAACATTACATATGCGAACAACTGTACATGTCCAGAGGAATAGACTTTAGCTCATTTTCAAATATACTCTCCTGTTGCAATAACTACGAGTGTAACTGTGTGAAATGTTATACCCTTTGGTGAAGAAAATAGTGTATGACTTAATAATAATAATAATAATATTATGATTATTATTATTATTATTAACTATTACCTTCCTGGTTTTTAACCAACATATGCTTAATCCACAACACACACACGCACATACATATATATGTGTATATATATATATATATATATATATATATATATATATATATATGCAATGTCATGCATATTGCAAAACTACCCACACCAGAAATTGAACCCAACAACACTTCAATAGAAGTACAATTATTCGTACAATTTGTTATACTGTATATTTCAACACTCGAGGGAACACAAAAACACTTTCGTGTCCAGAAGTGTTTTCTGTACTAACCCCCTGCACTCGAGGTAATAGCAGCATGATATTCCATCTATTGGTCCTCAATGTTGCACTAGAGTTTTAAGTCGAAATGCTGCCATACCTCAAGTACAGGCGGTTCAGTACATAAAACATCTATGATCACGAAATTGTTGTGTCCCCTCGGGTGTTGAAATATATGCCAGATTATACTAATATTTACTTTGTCGTAGCTTGATGGTCAGCGGCCTTCCTTTCTACGAAAAAGGTATTGGTTTCGAATCCTGGTGGGGTAATTCATATATATATATATATATATATATATATATATATATATATTGTCCGTAATTATATATAAAAACTATAGGTAACTCACTTTTTTCTGAGGCACATATTTGGGTGTTTGGCGCAGCTCCATCCTAACATTACTCATTCAATTTGCTCAATTATCATTTACTGTTGAGTCGTGAAACTTAAGGATGACTACACATGCCTGAAAAATATAATTAAAATAATTATTAATTTTCAACCCAGACTATTGATTAACATAAAACATTGTTGAAAAGGGTCAAAGGCATATATATATATATATATATATATATATGTGTGTGTGTGTGTTACAGGGAATTTGTGTAACTAGGGATTTCATATGAGGTTAAGTCGTGATATTTTCGTTAGTTTTAACGAAAATATCCCGACTTAACCAATCGTCAATGATGGCGTACAGCTGACCTAACTGGGTATTCAATAATTTTTCTGTAGGTTTTACGAAAATATTACGACTTAACCTTATATGAAATCCCTGACATTTTAGAAATTTCATGAAATCCCCATTTACACAGATTTCCTGTAATATATATATATATATAATTATATATATATATATATATTAAGAAACTTACTCATATTGTTTCCAGAAATGGTATTCACTTGATTAGTCATACGCTTGTTATTTGCAGCAGCTTCAGTTTGATCAGTTATCCAATTGATGATTCGTGACTCTTAAAGGTGACCACACTTGGCTATAAATGTTATTAAAATAAATAGAAATTACCAATTTTCATTATTGATTAACCAATATATATATATATATATATATATATATATAAAGGGTGTCCCAGAAGTCTTGGAGGGGTTTTATTTGACTATAACCTTTTTGTTTGGGGATCAAATAAAAAAAGGTTTGTAACACTTGAAAATATATTTATTGCGATTTTAATTACAAATTTAATATCTGGTGAAAATCTTCATTTTCATTGCCTAAATCTAAAATCGCATTAGCATACGTTATCCGACTCTGATGATCTTGTGGTTTAATTTCTTGACCAATTTGAAATTTGTACTGGTAAAGATTGATATCCTCTCTTAAAATTCGATGTAAGGAACTTCTTGAAATGTTTAATTCCTGGCTGCGTCGTCGGAGTGATGTGGATTTTCCTCAACGCTTTCACGAACCATTTCAACCCGAGCTAGACTTCAGCTTGTCCGAGGACGCCCAGTCCGTGGTTCGTCTCCCTGACCCTTTCCCATACGAAATTTAGCGACGTACCGTCGAATAGCTCGATCAGAAGGAGCAGAACATGGCTTGAATTTTAATAAAAAAGCTCTTTGAGCGGCAACGATGGAAGAGTTGTTTGTCAAATAAAGTTCCACAATAGCCACTCTTTGTTGTACTGTCCAGGATTCCATTTTTATTAATCGCAGCAAGGGTACTTTAATTGAAAAGAAAAAGAAATAAATTAATCAAAAAGAAAAAAGTTATAGCCAAATAAAACCCATCCAAGACTTCTCGGACACCCTGTACATATATATATATTATATATATATATATATATAACCAAAGGTTTTATATATAATATATATATATATATATATATATATATATATATATATATATATACAGTATATATGTATATATATGCGCCTCGGTGGTGCAGTGGTTAGCGTCGCTGACGACGAATCCATCGATTCCGGTGTCGAAACTCGGTGACAGTAGGCGGCGCGCTGTAAAACCCAGCTGTTCATCCTTCCACGTAATAAAAATATATTGAATGCTGGGCTGCTGTTGGGGCGTGGTTAGGATGCCACGTTAAACTGTAGGTCTAAGGTGAAGTGATAAGCTTGACCTTCGTTAGAATGAACAATTCGGGCGGAAGAAACACAGGATTAACCAAGGTTTTATATATATATATATGATGAATAAAACCACGAAGGAAAGGAAACTTTTTCACGTGTTACTTTCGTGAAATAATTTCTTATATATATATATATATATATATATATATATAGGGCGTCCCAAAAAAATGTATACACACTTTAAATACTTATAAAGGCAGTGTTTATTAAAATACATTTCATTTTCAAAATGTAATAGAATCTACAGACATTATTTAATTGTTTTGTCAACGCCTGTTTTCAAACTGACGTCCGTTCTGGTCCAGGCACTGCTGATAACGCGAAGCAATGGAATCGCAAACATCACGAAACATTTCGTTTGGTATTTGTGTGCATTCTCGTTCAATGGCTGCTCTCAATTCAGCGACTGTTGCAGGTTTTATAGCGTAGACTTTGTCTTTTAAGTATCCCCATAAAAAAAAGTCTAGTGGTGTGAGGTCTGGTGAACGCGGAGGGTATTCTACGAAACCCCTTCGTCCAATCCACATCCACATCGTGCCAAGTACCACTCGCAATACTCCACTCTTCGGTCCGGATCATCTTCATTAATAGCATGGACTAATCTTGGAATGTAACTTTTCCATTGACAGCGCTTCAAAATGCGTTGGACAGACGATTCTGAAATTCCTACCTCACGACTCGCTTGCCGCACAGATTTTCTTGGACTTTGGTGATACGTTTCCAGTACTCTTTCTTGCTTTGTGGGGCTTGTCGATGTCCGTGGTCTTCCGGAACGCTTCTTGTGGACATTCTGAACAGTTCCATCGGCTTCAAACTTATCTCTAATTCGAGTGATGGTAAGTCGCGTTGGTGGATCTGTTTGAAACTCCCTCCTAAACTGTCTTTGCACTTCAACTGCGTTTTCACACTTCCAGTAGCATTTTAGAATGAATTTCCTTTGTTCAAAGCTTAGTCTGACTGCCATTATTAATTCTAATGGGTTTAACTTGGAAAGAAAGAAACATCAATTGAGCTATCAGCTGTTAAAATGTGTATACATTTTTTTGGGACGCCCTGTATATATATATATTTAAAGTCTTAGAGCCCCTGCGTAAACCACATCAGCGATGTTAAACGCTGCAGTAATATGGTTTCACACACACACACACACACACACACATATATATATATATATATATATATATATATATATATATATAAAAACACTGGTCAACAAATTTTACTTTTTTGTTTCTTCGATGAGGTTCTGTGTTTTTAATAGAATTTTTAACGCTGGTTACGAATATGATCTTGGAAATTTTGTATCACGTTGGGTTCTTGAGAAAACTGCAAATTAAGTTTTACCCAAAAGTATACAAAACTGCATAGCCCATGTTGTACTGTATCGACGTGCTCTAACATTATATTAAACATACCTAAAATCTCTTTGTCGACGATTTGCGTTTATAGGCGACATTTGGGGCTTCTCTGATTAATGTCTAGCAGTAGTCAGCCAGCATCGTTGGGTCCCAGCTGCCTTGGTACCGTTTTCCCGTTGTGGAAATGTTCAATGTTCGTCACTAACGAACATGTTCCCATGTTCTTATCTAAAAAGTTCTTGACGACTGCTTTAAAGGTTTCCCATGCACCCCTCTCGGTTCCATCTAGGACCTCATCAAAACGATTGTCATTCATAACTTCTCTAATCTGTGGACCAACAAAAACACCTTCTTTTATCTTCGCCTCACTTATTCAAAGAAACTTCTGTTTTAAGTATCGAAATCCTTCACTTTTCCTGTTCATCGCTTTCACGAAGGTTTTCATTAGTCCGAGCTTAATATGAAGAGGTGGCAGGTATATCTTCTTGGGATCAACCAACTGTTTATGTGTGTCGCTCTTTTGCCCAGGAACTAAAGCTTGAAGAAGTGGCCACTTCTTAATGGCATAATGAGAGTCTCTGGCCCGACTATCCCACTCACAAAGAAAGCAGCAGTACTTTGTATGTCCCAGCTGCATTCTAAGAAGCGCTACGTTTAAAATCGCCACAGATGTGCCAGTTGTACTTAGTTTACTCTATGTAACTCAAAACAAGCTCCATATTTTCATATGACTCTTTCGTATGAACAGCATGTCCGACGGGAATTGGTGGATAAACGTTTCCATTATGTAACAGCATAGCCTTCAGACTTAACTTGGATGAGTCAATGAACAGTCACCATTCTTCTGGTTTATGTCCATGACCAAGTGTCATCATCAATCCATTTACATGGTTACAATAACACAGATTTCCTCTCAAAGAAAAAAATTTAGTTAAATAGTTTTAACGGTTGCGGAACACAGAAATGTTAGTGTTTTTTGCCAACAGATTCCACCCTTGCAGCCTATATAACCTGGTAGCTCTGCTTGACTCTTAGATAAGCTTAGATCCCTGACGAGGTCATTTAACTCACCTTGTTTAATTAAGTGAGGCTCTCTTGACTCAGGTGGTTGAAAATCTGGGTTCATGTCTTGTTCCAATTCCATACGGTAGTTTCATCTTCTAAGGTCCACGTCTCTGGCAGCTCTGGTTTATATAGGAAGACTTTCACCGTGTGACACTGGTCTTATTGTCGGTGGAAGATTTCGATATTCAATCGATTATTTACTTTTAGAAGAAAATCCAGACATTTGTAAAACAAAAGTAACAGTCTGTTACGTGATCTCTCTGCTCTCTCCAAACCATGGAAGAAAGCAAATGGCATGCCCTGAGATTTACTGCGCAAGATGTACAACAAATATGAGATGCCCAGCTTTTGTCTTGGTCCACTATTTTACATCGAAATAGAGTTCGTATGCTTTTTTAATGAGATGAGTGATATTCTTTTTTTAGAGATTTGAGGGTGAACTCGCCGCATACGTAACAGAGAGTATTAAGGTTGTTAACACACTTGCGAGACGTAATGGCTTCTTAGAGCTTTTGACTCAATAGCGTTGAATGACAACCAACAAACAACTAACGACAGTGTTTTTTTTTCAGACAACGCAGTGCAGCGGTCAATATTGTATCATCCTACTAGCACGACTGCCAAATTGTCCAATTTTAGCGACCAATGAATTTTAATTTTTAAGCACCTCAAAAGCTGGAAAGTATAAAGTCTAATGATATTTTCTCTTGCAATAGGGAATATTATGGTAAAGCTGCTATTTAAAAAAACCCGTTACAATACTCACAATGACAATAATGAAATAAAGGAATATAAAATTTCTCGAAAACGGTGCGTGTTATAGAAATTTCGATGTCATTTCTGTAATCAGCGTTAAAAAATCTATAGGACTCACATAATCTCATTGAGGAAACAAAATCCTTAGTGACTAGTGTAATTGTTCATTCTGAAGAGGGTCAAGCTTGTTGCTCTATCTTAGGCTTACAGCTTAACGTGGGATCCGAACGACGACCCATCACGTTTGGTCAGAAATTACAAAGTCCTCGCTCGGACTCGATCTCACGACCTCCCGAGCAGCAGCCCAGCGTCTTAACCACTTGGCTACCCAGATACCCATTTATCTACCACCCAATATTTACTGTATGGAAGGATGAACAGCTGGGCTTGCTGCGCGCCGACTGCTGTCACTGGGAATCGAATTTGGGGCCGGTGGATTCGTAGTCAGCGATGCTAGCCACTACACCACCGAGGCACATATATATAATATATATATATATAATATATATATTTATATATACAGGGTCATTTTCTTAACTAGGAATAAAATTATAAACCCTTTGCTTAATAGGACCACTGCCATAAATTAGTTTCGTATAAAATTAATTCTCATTTCATCAACATAGCTTTTTATTCCCCTATTTTTCCCCTTCCCAGTACATTTAATGTGTGCATAATCAACCCGTCAATCGTCCACTGTTTGGGGATTTCTGCTGCAAGGAATATGTTCTGTATAGTTCACGGTGATCAAATGTGCATCAAAATATCTGCTAATTATTGTATCAGACAACCTTGGTTTTCTGGGTCCCACTTTCCGCAAGGGAATGTATTCAAGTGTTTGATGGTTGAGAAACAAATTATCTACGATAATTTGTTTCTCGTTCTACACATTGATTGGTCCACGTAAAGGTAAGTAGCTGGATAGAGATATTGTCACATGTCAATGTTTTTATAGTGTCATTCAGGCCCGTAGCCAAGGGGTGGTCGAGGGGGTCGAACGAACCCACCTTTGACAGGAAAGGTCCACTTTTGTAACATCAGTTAGTAAGTAAACACTTGCATTTTTTAAACTTCACAAACTGCTCTGAACATTCTAAACTACTCTAAACCCCCTCCGCAGTGACTAGGTTGTTGCACCAAAAGGTCTGCTTTTCCACATTTTCTGCCCTGGGAAGTCCTGGCTACGGGATTGTCATTTGATTATTGTCAAACATGAAATCAAAAGGGTCATTTGAAAAATACGAGGGCCACTCAATATATTTTTCTCCACCTTTTTTTTTTCTTTCCAAGTTTCCTTGTAAGTTCCAGAAATTTGGTACACAAGTAGTTACATATCTTTTTTACAAGTTTTTATTTTCCACATAGTCTCCATCCTTTTCTACGGCTTTCCTCCACCTCGAAACAAGGGCCTTTATTCCTTGCTGGTAAAAGTCTACTGGGTTCCGCTGCACCCACCTCTTAACCTCCTCAACAACCTCATCGTCACTCTGAAACTTTCTTCCACGAATAGCATCCTTCATTGGCCCAAATAAATGGAAGTCTGAAGGTGCCAGATCCGGGCTGTATGGAGGGTGGGGTAACACAGTCAAACGCATTTTTGTGATGGCCTCTCTTGTTTGCAAACTGTTGTGTGGTCTTGCGTTATCGTGCAAAAGAAGGACGTCTTCCAGTTTTCTTTCCGGTCGAACTCGCTTTATACGTCTCTGGAGTCTCTGTAGGGTAGCAATATATGCCTCTGAGTTGATTGTTTGTCCTTTCTTCATGTCCACCAGAATCACCCCTTTCATGTCCCAGGAAATGGTGGCCATAACCTTTCTTGCAGAAGGAGCCATTTTGAACTTTTTCTTGCGTAGGGAGTCTGCGTGATGCCACTCCATGGATTGGCGTTTTGTTTCAGGTTCAAAGTGGTGTACCCAAGTCTCATCCCCAGTCACAATTCGTGAAAGGAAGTCATCCCCTTCTGTCTCATATCGAACCAACGACTCAGAAGCAATTTCTTTTCTTTGGGCTTTGTGATCTTCAGTCAGTTCGCGAGGAACAAACTGTGAACACACTTTTGAGTATCCCTGTTGCTGAATTATCGTATTCACACTTCCTTCACTAATTCCTAGCTCCAGTGATTGCTCCTTGTATGTGACGCGCCGATTTGATCGAATGATGCTGTTAGCACGTTGCACAGTGTAAGATGTCACAGCCGATGCCGGGTGACCGCTGCGTGGCTCATCATCGAGGCTGGCTCTCCCTCTCTCCGATGATCTCACACGTTTAGACCAGTGTCCAACTGTACTTCGATCAACAACAGCATCTCCGTAAACGTTTCCTTCTCTGCGGTTAAGAACTCGATAACAACTCTCTGTTTACAACGCACAGCACTGTCAGACGCCATTTTCGAAACTGCGTTAACCATTGGTCTTATACAAGGGTGTTAACCATCGGTTTTATACGAGGGCGTTTAAAAGCGGTTTTATACAAGTAGAGGAGGTTCAAACTGGAAAAATCCGGTTATGTGAAGCGCAGAAAGTTCAAACTTACGGCCCAAAAGACATTTCATCCGTATGGCCTACTATTTAGCTAAGAAAAAAGGGTGGGGCAAAGTATATTGAATGCCCTTAGTAATTTAACATTCTATTCGATACATTACATCACTAATTTCCCCATATTGTTATTTTGAAATTATAACTGTCGCTCCATTGGAACTGTCAGTTACAGCTGTGGTTCTGTCAAAATGATTTATATGCTGTTTGTCAGTTTCGACATTTTCTGACAACGTGCCAATTTTCTGCCATTTTTAAAAGAATTAAATATAAATCGCTTCCTCGCTACTCAGATTCTTACAAAACATTTTATTTCTTTCAGTAGAAATTGTCAAACATTGAAGGATTCCCAAGAGAATTTTGTACATTAGAGGTACAAAGAAAAGATAAACAGGATAAAAACCTACACTGATTAAGTGGGATTTAATTTCTGTACCAAACAGACCAATGACGGGGTTCCTATCGGGCAAAATGTTAATTTGGTTGTTGATGGCAAAAGAGGGAGAAACCAATAACCAAAACCAATATGCGAAGATGAGGGTATTCAGTATTATGAGCTAGTATTGGGATGGGTAAATGAGGACAGATTTGCTAATTTTCTAACATCGCTTTCCTTTATAATAAATCATAAACTGTCAACTATTATCAGGGGGCAACACACCCTACCACAATGATACGAGAATGAAGGTTAAACATTTACCTCATGTTAAACATTTACCTCATGTTAAACATTTGCCTCACTCTCAGTTTCTAAATCCAATTAGAAGTTATTTCATTGTTTTGAAAATTCATCGAAAAAGAAGACTATAATATAGGGTGGGGCACGGGAATCAAGTGTTTTTTGAATAGCTAGTAATCGGCCATTAGGAATGGGAGGGGCGTGCGGTAGGTAGCATTCCATTCCTGGGTTCATAGCATTTAACTTTAACTAACACTCACCTTTATCTTTCAGGTGCCATCATGGAGCAGTGGACGTTAGAACACCGCATGTTCGCGTATGATCATTTTGTTAGGAGTGGCGAGTCAGTGACAGCAGTTCAGCGTGCGTTTCGCCGCAGATTCAACATTCATCGAAATGACTCTGTTCCCGCTCGTGACACAATCTTACGTTGGGTTAACAATCTTCGAACAGGAGGCTCAATAATGAAAACAAAACCGAAGGGGCCGCAACGCACTGTGCGTACTCCAGAGAACGTTGAAAGGGTCAGACAAGCGATGTTGCAAAGCCCAGGCCGCTCTGCTCGGAGACATTCAGCTGCACTCGGAATCAGCAATCGTACTGTTAGACGGATTTTGCATGAAGAATTACATTTTCACCCATACAAGTTAGCGATGGTGCAGGAATTGAATGTAAACGATTGCCCCCAACGACTGAATTTTGCACAGGAAATGCTTGCACTTTATGAGCAGAATGAAAACATGATGGTGGTAATGAGTGATGAAGCCCATTTCCACCTTAATGGGGCCGTCAACAATCAAAACTGTCGGTATTGGGCTGCTGAAAATCCGCGACAACTCCATGAAAAACCGCTGCATAGCCCTAAGGTTACAGTTTGGTGCGCGGTGGGAAAGTTTGGCGTCATCGGTCCCTATTTCTTCGAACAAAATGGGGTTACCGTTACCATAACATCTGGGCGTTACATTGAGATGGTGAACACCTTTTTCATCCCTGAGTTACGAAGAAGGCGTATTGCTCGTCGACATTTGTGGTTTCAGCAAGATGGGGCCACGCCACACACCGCCAGAGCGTCAATGGCTGTTCTTCGCCCCCTGTTTCCCAACCATCTCATTTCGAGATTTGGTGACATTGCATGGCCCCCTCGGTCCCCTGACTTGTCCACATGTGACTTCTTTCTATGGGGGTACCTCAAGTCACGTGTCTACGAGGACAAGCCCCGTACATTAGATGCATTGAAGGAAGCGATCCGTCAACAAATCATCCAAATCAACAGAGACCTGCTGGGAAGAGTGGAGGCCAATTTTCGTAAACGCCTTCAACAATGCGTCGACGGCCAAGGACATCATATGCCAGATATAATTTTCGGTACATGATTATTATGACATGAAATGCTATGTTCTTACGAATGTTGTTCTACTAATATATTTTCTTTACAAAAATAAATATCATTTTCCTGATTATTCCAAAAACACTTGGTTCCCGTGCCCCACCCTGTACTAGTCAGTTAGGAAGGCCTGAAACTGGCTCAGACCTCAAGCCAACTAATGCGCCTCATTGCGATTATTATTACCAGCATCATCGGGTTCGACTCGAACCTACAACCTCAGTGTCTTCACTTTACTTATAGGGAACCGGTTTTACTCACTGAGCTAATGATGCTGGCAAAAGGAAGACTATGGAACTTGTAGAATCTTGTGACATTTGTAAGAGCAAAATAACTCGACATGATCCTCATTCAGTGGAGAGAAGACCACTTATGTAGTGGAATCATTGTTGCCTTAACCTCATATAACAGTAGAAGCTGTAATCAACAGCTATAGCCATTCTATACCATACCTGCATACCCACAGTACATATCTGAAAATGATTTATGTCCATGTTTCAAAGATACTAATGATTTTTTAACCATTAACCCTTTAAGCACTGAATTCTTTGTAGGGTTAAGTTATGAATGCGTGTATTTGAAACGTTAGCAATTTGTACCTTTAGTCCTTAAAGGGTTAAATAAATTTTCGAAATCGTTAATTTATATATTAGCAAGATTATGTAAAACGTTGTTTACCATTTAATTTTGAAGTCTGTACACTGGTTGGTACTTTTAAAACGACCAGTTGACGTTGATTGTAGATATTGTCATTCTAATATAAATAATTGTTAAATTCAGAGATCTTTGACTATTTTATTTGCAGCTCTGTCACTGTCATCCGTCTACAGTACAAACGAAGGTAAAGACACTCTTTTTTGTACTTTCTGCACTAATATATATATATTATATATATATATATATATACGGGCAATGACTTTTGCCTAATTATATAAACTTTATATAATTAGGAAAAAGTCATTGCCCGTATATATATATATATATATATATATATATATATATATATATATATATATATATATATATATATATATATATATATATATATATATATATATATATGAACATTATTTCACGAAAGTAACACGTGAAAAATATTTATGATGAATAAAACCACGAAGGAAAGGAAACACAAAACGGTGCTCAAGCGCTTTCGTCTAATGACATCCTCAGGAACACTGAGGATGTCATTAGACAAAAGCGCTTGAGCACCGTTTTGTGTTTCCTTTCCTTCGTGGTTTTATTCATCATATATATATATATATATATATATGTTAAACACAGACCGTGCATGGAACAAGGAACTCTTCTGGGAAAATTAAATCCACTATAGTCCGAATAAGTAATGGTAAATGACAAATACCATAGTTTTTCTTTTTCATGATGCTAGCCCGACGTGGGCAACGGGTCTCTCGCAAAGAGATCCCATAAATATAGCTTCCCTCACCAGCTATCTGCAAAGCAGACAGGATCCAGCTTTGGGACATGGACCTAGGGTTTAAAGCAAGCCTAGTCCCTACATTCAGAACCTCTATATAAGTAAAAGACTCGTTGCATTCACGTCGGATTGAATAAACAAAGAAAAAGGGGTAACTATTGTATTTTTAGCCAAAAAAACCAAAACTTAAACCTCAACAGGGACATTGAGCGTCCACTTTTCAAGGCACGTAACACGTCCGTTTAATATACACAAACTCAGAATGGTCCCCTGAGAAATTTATATGTTAAACACAGACCGTGCATGGAACAAGGAACTCTTCTGGGAAAATTAAATCCACTATAGTCCGAATAAGTAATGGTAAATGACAAATACCATAGTTTTTCTTTTTCATGATGCTAGCCCGACGTGGGCCCGATGCTAGCCCGACGTTTTACGTGCCTTGAAAAGTGGACGCTCAATGTCCCGGTTGAGGTTTAAGTTTTGGTTTTTTTTTGGCTAAAAATACAATAGTTACCCCTTTTTCTTTGTTTATTCAATCCGACGTGAATGCAACGAGTCTTTACTTATATGAGGTTCTGAATGTAGGGACTAGGTTTGCTTTAAACCCTAGGTCCATGTCCCAAAGCTGGATCCTGTCTGCTTTGCAGATAGCTGGTGAGGGAAGCTATATTTATGGGATCTCTTTGCGGGAGACCCGTTGCCCACGTCGGGCTAGCATCATGAAAAAGAAAAACTATGGTATTTGTCATTTACAATTACTTATTCGGACTATAGTGGATTTAATTTTCCCAGAAGAGTTCCTTGTTCCATGCACGGTCTGTGTTTAACATATAAATTTCTCAGGGGACCATTCTGAGTTTGTGTATATTAAACGGACGTGTTACGTGCCTTGAAAAGTGGACGCTCAATGTCCCGGTTGAGGTTTAAGTTTTGGTTTTTTTGGCTAAAAATACAATAGTTACCCCTTTTTCTTTGTTTATTCAATCCGACGTGAATGCAACGAGTCTTTTACTTATATAGAGGTTCTGAATGTAGGGACTGGCTTTGCTTTAAACCCTAGGTCCATGTCCCAAAGCTGGATCCTGTCTGCTTTGCAGATAGCTGGTGAGGGAAGCTATATTTATGGGATCTCTTTGCGAGAGACCCGTTGCCCACGTCGGGCTAGCATCATGAAAAAGAAAAACTATGGTATTTGTCATTTACCATTACTTATTCGGACTATAGTGGATTTAATTTTCCCAGAAGAGTTCCTTGTTCCATGCACGGTCTGTGTTTAACATATAAATTTCTCAGGGGACCATTCTGAGTTTGTGTATATATATATATATATATATATATATATATATTAGTGCTGAAAGTACAAAAAAGAGTGTCTTTACCTTCGTTTGTACAGAATCATGTTTCCTTTAGCATAGAAACTCCCATACTGTTTTCTTATGTCTGAATCATCACTACAGTCAAAGAGTTCATGATAATTTGACCCAATACTTAAAGCTCTATTGCATATTGGTTCAAATAATATTAGCTGGATGATTAACGGTGAAAATGCATATCCTCAGTTTTAGTAACATTAAAATTTATGTCATGGTTCTGTGAATATAGTTTGTAAATTTTTATAAGATGATCCAGACCTTAAACAGAAGAACTTATTAACACCATATCATCAGCACAAACTAAATTATTTATTCTCATATTATCTATACAACATCCTACTTTTCCCTCGTAAAGTGAAGTAATTAAACCATCAGTATACGCATCAAACAGTAGAGGAGATAGCAAGGAGCCTTGTCTAACTTCTCATGAGGAACCAAAACACTCGGACAATACATTGCCCTCATCTTACCGTAAAAGATTGGTTAGTCTATCAGAATTTCAATATATTTAGTGTATGAACTGAAACTGTCATCTTCTAATTTTTTGAATAAAATGTTGTGATTCACTTCATCATATATCTTGCTTATGTCCAAGAAAAAATTGTAAATAGTTGAATTTTAAAAAGTTTCCTTCAATTCGTAGATACACAATTCAGTTGAGTAGGATCTTTTAAAACCAAACTGATTAAATGTCCCTACATAATCATTTAATGAGCGTAGCAAACGTTTTTGAAGTACTTTTGAGAAGCAGAATACAAAAGCAATAGGTCTGTAATTATTGGTGGATAGAATGTTTCCATATTTATTTTTGACAAGGGGCAAGATACATACCCTCATAAACTCTGTGGAAATGTAACTGTAAGCAAGTATGGCTGAGAAAATCAATGAGATATGAAAATTCACATATGGTTTGTAATTATCGAGATTCCAAGTTTTTGGTCCAATTTGTGTTTTTATGTCTTTTATAGTTTAACCCTTTAGTGGCCGGAGGTCTTTTTTGAGACTGAATAAAATCGTCTTGCGTTAGTTAGAACAAAATCAGTAAAGTGCCACTGGGCACTAAAGGGTTACTATGTAGGCTATATGTATTTTGGAAGAGATGGATTTGTGAACGGTAATAATTACTGCGATGATTTAGCTTCTTTCATATGACAGCTTGGGTAGTGGTTCTCAAATTTCTTGTGGTTATGCCCTGCCGAAACATCAAGTTTCATCAACTGTACACTCCACATATCTTCATATGCACAGGGGCGGACTGACAGCAATCTGGGCCCGCGGGCATAATGAGGCCCTGGGCCTTCGGGCATAATGAGGTCCTGGGCCGCTTGAAATCCGATTTTTTTCATATTACAGTTCGATTAGACACTTGACCCAATTGGGAACACTCTCACTGTTTTATGATGACTGCGAGCCGGGGCCGCCAGGCCCCCGGTCCATGCCAGATTGCTCGACCGCTCGGTCCACCCATGCATATGCATACTAGTAATAAGAAGACATGTCTTTCAAAATTTAAGCCTAAATTTAGAGTCGGAATAACGCAAGGTCTTTGGCGACTTATCGGTTAAGAACTATGGAGTTAGAGTCATATGACACAAGGGACCTGCAGCTTTCCGTGGGTTCCGAAACACTAGTACGCCAAGGAAAACCCAAGAAAGCACTTTAATCGCTGAAATCAGAAGTCCGAGCCGAAATTCGGACGCAGGATCTTCAAGTTAAGAACCCAACGCTCTCGCCACTATTTATCTATGCTGGGGAGTTGCATTTGTGTAGCCTCAGAAGGAAGCACATACTTGCAATGCATCTTTCTGATGAAGAAGTATAAGATAAGATAACCGCATAGTAGTGAGCGAAAAGCGTGAACCAAAGACTACTGAATCAAAACTTTGTTTAGAGTAACGACGAGAATCAGTCAAAATCATGCTAGGGAAGCTGTAATGAATCCTCTCGTAACACCAACCATTGCAAAAGCTCAACTTAAATTCGGGAAGGACAGAATAATGGGAACACTATTGTTCTTATACGATCTTTCGCTACTGAGGCACACCAACTAAACGGGTTCCTCCTATCTTGACTCTTCAAGATCAGTTACATCTTTTCAAAGTGTCATTTCTGAAAAAAATATTGAGCAGGAAAACCCACCATAATT
Organism: Bathynomus jamesi; assembly: GCA_023014485.1. Lineage (NCBI taxonomy): Eukaryota > Metazoa > Arthropoda > Malacostraca > Isopoda > Cirolanidae > Bathynomus > Bathynomus jamesi. The sequence continues at coordinate 96,526 of JAJOZX010010753.1, read as the reverse complement.
ATATTAAAACGGTAAATATTTCTAGTACAATATGCATTTATATATTGCTTCAATAAAGTATATGAAGCCAGTAATGATGTCGGAAAATACAACACCGAAAATGTATGTTTCCTTTATTCTGCCGACCCCTTATATATATGGGAGTAACTGCTAGATTGGACCGTCGGGACAGAGGTTCAGGACATACAATCCAAAACCATATTTGTTGTAAGTCTTGCGCGCGCCGTCTTGCTGAACCCAGACTTTGTCCATATGAGGATACGAAGATATTTAAAGGATAGGATCTTCAAAAAAGAAATCCCAGAACAGTGGGAGCTCTTAAAGCAGTGACTCAACGTGAAACTCACTCCATTTCCAACGAAACGCAATAGGCCGTGATAAGAAAAACAACACTGAATTCGTCACTTAATTCGCAAAGGGGAGGACATTTTGAGCACGTTGTGTGCCTGTAAAAGCAAACAAAAAGGGCCACAATAATCGTGCCAAGTTTCATGAACGTAAGTTTATGCACTGATTTTTAATTATTTTCTGAAAATGTGGCGTAAATAGAGAATCACAATATATATATATATATATATATATATATATATATATAATATTCTGTTTAGAATTCCAAGCGAGTGCTATTTCACTGTCTCTAAGCCTATCAGTGCTTCTTTATCGGTTAGTTGTGACTGTGCCCTTCACTCTTTGTAAGCTTATCTTTTTTTTTTCTGTAAAGTGATACTCTTCATAATTCTTTCTATAGTAAACCCTTTTATCTTGTTTACATTGAGGCGTAAAAGTAGACGACATTTTTTTGAAGATCAAAGAACGAATAATTGTACGCATATTATTTGTGGTTTAGCTACTATTTATATTTTATTAAAGTTGTTTGTGTGGTATGGTTGGTTGTTGAATAAAATAACCAATCTTTTCGGTTTGGCGGACTGCTACAGATTTTTAGGAAACAGCAAATCAATTATTTACAAATTTTATCCTAAGGAAATGTTTAATTCCTAACGTAACTTAACTAACCCTAAACTAACCTAACCTTAACCTATTTAACATAATCTAACTTACATTTCCTTAGGATAAAATTTGTAAATTCGTGAAAATCTGCAGCAGTCCGCCAAACCAGAAAGACCCAAAATAACTGATTTAAACTAAAATGTTTTAAATTTTTTTCGGTTTTGATCAACACTTTTTAAAACTAGCCTAATTTAACCAAACCTAACCAAACCTAACCAAATCCCAGGTAAAGCTGTAGGTCCCCTCCGTCATTTGTCCTTAGATGTTGTAAAGGAGGTTACACAACACCATCAACCAACAACAAGAACTTACGCTAACCTGACCTAACCTAACTTAACTTAGTCCACAGTAGCTTGTCAATTTTGTTACGTCGATAAGATGCCCGTCGAGATAAGATGCCCGTCAATAAGATGGCCGAGAATTATTATTAACGATAAATTTCCAGAAAAAAATATATTTATAGTTGTACTTCACATCTGCCCTGATACATTTGCCATGAATACATTATTATTATTATTATTATATTATTATTATTATTAGTAGTAGTAGTAGTAGTAGTAGTAGTAGTAGTTTTATTATCATCTTCCCAACCAAACTAACGTTTTCACCGTTAAAAATCCATTTTAACAAGATGTCACACTGAAAGGAAATTATAGTAGTGATCATCATCTCTCTCTCTCTCTCTCTCTCTCTCTCTCTCTCTCTCTCTCTCTCTCTCTCTCACACACACACACACACACACACACACACATGTGCGCATCTCCATAGAACCGACATACCGACTGATTTAAACCCATATATCTAAAAAATTAATTAAACAAAACTAATTTAGTTTAACCTAACCTTAATGCCATTGAGCCGAGAAGGGCGTGATAAGTGTTTCGGACGCAAATGAGGGCTGGAAGGATGGTTACTGTTGAGTCCTTAAATAGGGAGGTAGTTGCAAACCTAGCCTAACCTAACCTAACCAAACCTTAACTAATCAAACCCAATCAAAACTAACATATCTTTTTTTCCGATACTAAAAGTATTTCTAGATTTTTTATGAATATTTCAATGTTCCACGGTATGAAAGACGAGTAGTGTTACGTTATGAAAAAATTTACTCCACTACATCTGTGAATTATCATACCTCACGTTTGCCTACTTGCCTACACACACACTGTCTGTCTGTCTGTCTGTATATATATATATATATATATATATATATATATATATATATATATATATCAATGGCGTGCCGTGAATCTTCGAACCTAAGTGCCCGATATGGAGTACATGAGTCTTTGTCTGGATCAGAAAATCAAGCAAATATAATTTCGAGAACTTCCTAATATAAGACTAAGAAATATAAAATATATCTTGCAAATTACAAAAAATTGAAAACTATTTTTTTGTAATGGTTTTCAATACAAAATACCTAAATTAAAATCAACTTTAAATATTTTTCTTTAATTAATAATTAATCAATAATTGGGTATTCACCAAGTAATAAAAAATATTCGGGTTTCAAGTCTGTGCCAATTAGAGCTTGTGGATCAAGTACTTGATTATTTATTGGGGAAACTCCGCTAACAACGTTTTAAACAGTATCTTTGTCGTCCAAAAAAAAGCAAAAAGGTTATTATCTGATGCTGATTTCTTTGATCACTCCAGTGCATTATTTAAAGAACTAAAACTACTAAAGTTCGATGATGTAATCAAACTAGCACATTTTATTTTTATTTACGAGTGTAAGAACAAAATCATTAACTTACAATGGATAAATAGATATTTTGTAACTCATCAAGAAGTCCACTCGTATCAGACCAGAAATAGATCAAAGCATGTTATACTTCAATTTAGATTGTCTTCATCTCAAAAATTACCCATTTTCATTGGATTGAAACTATGAAATGATTTAAATGCTGATATGAAAAATATTGTGAATGTAAATTGTTTTAAAACTAAGTTGAAATCCCGATTAATAATGGCATACTAATAAAAATCTAGAATGAATGTACATTACTATTGTTTATTCATTTCTCGTGTGTAATCTAAGATTCAAGATACATTACTCGTGATTGTTCAGCTCTTATCTCTCGTGTATAATAGTGATTTCTATGTATGGTATTGGTATAATACCTTTAATAATGACTTTGTATTTGTTATTTCGATAAGGATAATTTAAGATTAATACATACCTTAATTAATAATTCTTATTATGTATTATTAATAATAACTGTTTTATTTTTAATAGAAACCAATAAAGCCTAAAGTTTAAGGGCGAAATTAAATAAAATAAATAGTCCAGCTTCACAACTAGTTGTCACTGCAAATTGTAAAACTACGGTGTTTATTTAATAATAATAATAATAATAATAATAATAATAATAATAATAATAATAATTAATAATAAAGGTTATTCAATTCAATATAACGAGCTAAGGTGGGCCCCACGGGCCCATTTAGCTAAACCTGCAGTGCTGGGACTTTCGGACTCAGTAATTGGGGTGCCTGCGCCCCCCTCCCCAATTACTGGGGAATCAATTATCCGGTTAATAAAACTATAGAAAAGAACGCAGCCACGAAAATTTGAAGTTTCACAAATCTTGATACAATGGGTTCGGATGTAAAGCTTAAGATTTTCAGTGCTGCATCCTTTTCTAGCTAAAGTGGGCCTTACGGGCCTTAATAATTTCTTTTCAAAATCTTCGGTATCCGATTTCAGCTTTTGAAATAATTTGAAATAATTTTTTGACAGCCTCTGCCTGAGTTATATTATAGATTCAAATCTATTCTTCTGGTGTTTGAAGCAAATTCATCTATAACAGTGTCATAGAAGCTTGGACTTGATTTAACTTTCATCAGTAATTCCTTTTCAATAGTAAGGAGTCCCAGAAATGAGAATCTGTCTCTCGTCGAGTTTCTCAAATAAGTTTTTATTCTTTTTAAAGTTGAAGAAGACCTCTCAGTTGATGCAGTTGTGGAAGGAATTGTTATAACTAGCAAAAATAGCAGCAAGCTCATTTTTTAGTCTGACAAAGTCAGACTATATATGATTAACGACTACAGGGTGTCCCGTAAGTCTGGACCCATAGGGATTTATAATATATATTTTTATTATGTTATTATTATTATTTTATTATTATTATTTTTTTATTATTTTTTATTATGATTTTTATTTGTGGGGCCACTTGAAAGCCAAAGTGTACGAGGTCAAACTTCAGAACATTTTCCACCTTAAAGCACGCATTGTGGAGGCGTGTCAAGAAATTTCTGCGACTGTGATTCAGAAAGTGCTGTCGCAGTGGAGATTGCGTCTTCAACTATGTGTGCGACACAACGGCGGACACTTTGAACAGATTATGTAATACATTTTTGGACTATTTTGTAATTTTATTATTTTTCCCCTATGGGTCCAGACTTACGGGACACCCTGTATATATGAAACTAACGGATCACCTGAAGAGCAGGGCCCCCAGCCTTCTTTAATTAGCCTTTTAGGCTAACTAACGAAAATATCATGATCTAACCTAACCAATCGTTAGGTCAACTGTACGCCCTTGACGATTGGTTAGGTTAGGTCGTGATATTTTCGTTAGTTAGCCTGATAAAGCTAACTAAAGAGGGCTGGGGGCCCTGATCTTCAGGTGAGCTGAACTAACAAAGCATTGTTGCTGTCAGCGGTGATGAAACAAGTACGAAAGCCTATTATTACGCTGACCCTCTATATACTTGGCAATAGTACTGCTAGCTGCTCATGCTCTAATGGGTATATGGCAGAGCAGTCTTCCTAATATATACAGTACACATGACGATCTTTTAAAGCTTCATGATTTTGCCATTAGTGAAAGTGAAGTTCTCTCGGTCATCGGTAAAATTAATACTAATAAACCATCGGGTCCAGACAAGCTCTTTACCCTAGGGTACTTAAAGAAATGAACTATGCAATAGTCTCTCCACTTACATATATATTTCAAAAATCATTACAGACTGAAGAAGTTCCGTTCAATTGGAAACTTGCAAGTATTACGCCAATATTTAAAAAAAGGAGACAAATCGCTTCCTGGAAATTATCGTCATATTAGTTTGACTTCAGTAGTTGGTAAGTTGAGGGAGATGATAGTTCGGAACAAAATAGTTAATTACTTAGAAATGAAGGAGCAAGTGTAGTTTACGTCCCCCTGTGGTACCTACTGTAGTTTACGTTCCCCTACATTATTCTAGTGTAGTTTACGTTCCCCTACATTATCCTAGTGTAGTTTGCGTTCCCCAACTTTGTCCGCGTATACCTAATCAAGTAAAACGTTAAAACTAACGAGAATATTACGACTTAACCTAACCAATCGTCAATTTATATTGTATAATAGGGTAGTTAAAAAGACAACAAAAGTTTGAAATTTATAGGTGATGGTATTTTTTCCTATTATATAAGTCAATAGAAGTCCATTGATACCATTTTTATCAAAATCAAATTTTGTTTAGGGGTTCCTCATCGAGGTTGAATTTCTTGCATTTAAGGAAGTTAAATTTTTCCTTAATTATGAACCTAATTATTATATTTCTATTGAAGTTTACTTGATTTTATGTATTTTTGATATAAAAATGCAATTAAAAACATTTGCTGATATTTTTGTACAAAAGATAAATGAATCAGTGTTACCAGACATTTATTTGAATCACATTTTGGTATTAATTATGGTCTGTTTCTTTAGTTCTGTATGGTGTGTCTAACGTAGAATGTTCAATGTGGATTTATTGAAGTTGGGTATGGTGTTTCGATGCTTTTCAACTACTTGTCGAAGCCATTGCAATTGTTCTTCGTTTTTGGTTATCGTTTTTGAGAAGTCCTGGATCATGGCAATGCCTCGCTCGGCCACATCATTGGTGATTTTAGGACATTTGACAAAGTTATAAAAAGTATTGAAGTCCTGCTCATCAATCCATTCCTCTACCGGTTTGTCATCCACGCGGTTGAAGTAGCATTCAAGAGCTGGAAAACAAACCACGATCTTTCGTCTAGTATGTCTATCAGCTGTGTGTCATTGTCTAGGAGGACTAGGCTTTCTTCATTTTCTTCCGACACTGGTAGTGAGGCCAGCTTTTGTGCCATATCTTGTTTCTGTTTGCTGGTCACACAATTGTTGCAAAGAGCAAACACTACCTTCTCTGACCTCATTAAGAAGTGTGCCGTCGGAGAACACCTAGAGCACTCTCAGCTACTTCCTTGTCTACCATCTTGTAGCGGATCAGATCTTGGTAGAGGCAAAGGTCGTTGACAGGAGCATCAGCACAACTAGCGCTGAGAGCCAGGCTCGGACGTACAGTACGGCGGTAAACTGTACCATTCTTTGCAACGTCAGTAAGGTGTGTTCATCGTAACCCAGCTGTTCCCGAAACAGGTACATCTTCGTGTTGTAAATCACCTAAAATGGATAAATTCATTCATTTTTTTTATTAGATTCTATGCCAATGTTTTAATAATGAGCAAATTCAATGATTTAAAATATCTATATACAGGGTGTCCCGTAAGTCTGGACCCATAGGGATTTATAATATATTTTTTTATTATGTTTATTATTATTTTATTATTATTATTTTTTTATTATTTTTTATTATGATTTTTATTTGTGGGGCCAATTGAAAGCCAAAGTGTACGAGGTCAAACTTCAGAACATTTTCCACCTTAAAGCACGCATTGTGGAGGCGTGTCAAGAAATTTCTGCGACTGTGATTCAGAAAGTGCTGTCGCAGTGGAGATTGCGTCTTCAACTATGTGTGCGACACAACGGCGGACACTTTGAACAGATTATGTAATAAATTTTTGGACTATTTTGTAATTTTATTATTTTTCCCTATGGGTCCAGACTTACGGGACACCCTGTACTATATTTGTCTATAATTTTTCTAATACGTTGTAATATGTATCAGCGAATTTATATATTTATTATTTATACTATTCTATATGTTTTTACAAACTTTGGCCATCCAACGAGCGTGATGATATGCACCTGGATGACGGAACGTCGCTTCGTGAGGCTCACGAGCTCCGAGCACAGTAAGTGTTAGCTCTGTCACCTCGCGATAGTCGTCACGGATAAAGTGACTGCATTCTTTCTTCTGGACCAACGTTTGAAGATTACAGATCACCTGATTCCGCAGCTGTTTTAACCACGTGTCGTTGATAGGAAGTATCTTGAAGGTTGCTAGATCTATATCTAGCCATCTGCACACAAAATATAATGCTTCATGTTTGCCGTATAAATTATCTTTGTTCAAGAATGATAAGTACATATTTTTTGTATTAATCTATCTGTGGTTTAAATTATATTTTTTTCATATTGTTTCATATTCAGTATTTTATAAAATATAATGTAGCAAGATATCTTACCTGTCCTGTAATTCGAGAAATCTTGGTTCAGATGGACCACTTGTTTCTCCAAATAGTTTAGCCGATACTGACCCTACTACCAATTATAAAACATGATGGCGACATTCTAGATGGAGTAGCCTTCTTCCCAACATGCTTTGAAGCCTGACTATTGCTCCCTGAATTCTTCCTGTGCTACTACAGTTGTGTCGTAGCAAAGCCCAACGACACGTTCCAGCTCGTGTTCCACGCTTTCCAGCTCTTGAATGCTACTTCAACGCGTGGATGAGCAAACCGGTAGAGGACTGGATTGATGAGCAGCACTTCAATACTTTTTATAACTTTGTCAAGTGTCTTAAAGTCACCAATGATGTGCCGAGCGAGGCATGCCATGATCCAGGACTTCGCAAAAACGATAACCAAAAATGAAGAACAATTGCGATGGTTTCTACAAGCAGTTGAAAAGAGCATCGAAACACCATACCCAACTTCAATAAATCCACATTGAACATTCTACGTTAGACACACCATGCAGAACTAAAGAAACAGACTATAATTAGCACCAAAATGTGATTCAAATAAATGTCTGGTAACACTGATTCATTTATCTTTTATACAAAAATATCAGCAAATGTTTTTAATTGCATTTTTATATCAAGAATACATAAAATCAAGTAAACTTCAATAGAAATATAATAATTAGGTTCATAATTAAGGAAAAATTTAACTTCCTTAAATGCAAGAAATTCAACCTCAATGAGGAAACCCAAAACAAAATTTGATTTTGATAAAAATGGTATCAATGGACTTCTATTGACTAATATAATAGGAAAAGATACCATCACGTATAAATTTCAAACTTTTGTTTTTTTAACCATCCTACTGTATAATATATATATATATAATTATATATATATATATATATATATATATATATATATATATATATATATATATATTATATATATATATATATATAAATTGACGATTGGTTATGTTAAGTCGTAATATTTTCGTTAGTTCTAACGTTTATTTGATGGATTCATTTAAAATTGTCTCCTAAAGATCCTAGGGACCTTTTCCAGTTTGTGTACCGTTTTTCATATAATTTATTTTTGCTTCTTTTCAGATAAAAAATGAGTGATCAAAAATGAGTTCTTGATAACCTAACCTAACCTAACCTAACCTAACCATTTCCGAATGGTCCTTGAATAAATAATTTCAATCTAAAAATGTTTACTATGCTGTATGTAATGTACTGTAGAAAACGGTACATAAACTGGAAAACGTCCGATCCTAGTGTAGTTTACGTTCCCTAACTTTGACCTAGTGTAGTTTGTGTCCCCTTTTGCGTCAGGGGGACGTAAATTACACTTGCTCCGAAATGAATAATTTAAGGAAAGATTCTCAGCACGGCTTTCGACGTAATCGTTCTAATAAGTATGTCATCCATATTTGTTATATAAAACTAACAAAGATAAAATTTTGAATACATACTTATAATGAACGAAAAATACATATCAAACTCCTCCTCCTCCTAAGGATTGGCTTTATTGGTTAACTGTACCCTTTCAAGTTACTATATTGTTGGGTAAAGTAAACTTTCACAGAAAATAACTTTAGATTTACCATACATAGGCTTGTATATGTATATATATATATATATACAGTATATATATATATATATATATATATATATACCTAAAACCCCAAGTTGCACCAATAGTAGGCCACCCTTTTTACCACTTTGTAAACAAGTCAGATTTTCTTGCACATTTTTGAGATTAAGTTACGATAGGTGAAATTAGGTTAACCTAAACTAAAACAAATCAGAAGGTGTTTAAAGACTGAGCAAGCATAAGAGACAATTTATTTGAATTCGAGTTTTTTAATTAAAATCAATAACGCGAATGAAAATAATCATTGTATAAAGTAAAAAGACGCTTTCTCTAAACTTTCTTGTAGAATTCCCCGCACCCCCCTACTTTAACACAAGCGAAAGCGATAAAATTTTGAAAATATAAAATATATAATCTGTTCGACCTACTAGGTTAAAAAAAAAAAAGGTCAAGGACGAAATTTACCCAAATGTTCGACTAACATTCATTATATATATATATATATATATATATATATATATATATATATATATATATATATATATATACAGGGCGTCCCAAAAAAATGTATACACACTTTAACAGCTGATAGCTCAATTGATGTTTCTTTCTTTCCAAGTTAAATCCATTAGAATTAATAATGGCAGTCAGACTAAGCTTTGAACAAAGGAAATTCATTCTAAAATGCTACTGGAAGTGTGAAAACGCAGTTGAAGTGCAAAGACAGTTTAGGAGGGAGTTTCAAACAGATCCACCAACGCGACTTACCATCACTCGAATTAGAGATAAGTTTGAAGCCGATGGAACTGTTCAGAATGTCCACAAGAAGCGTTCCGGAAGACCACGGACATCGACAAGCCCCACAAAGCAAGAAAGAGTACTGGAAACGTATCACCAAAGTCCAAGAAAATCTGTGCGGCAAGCGAGTCTTGAGGTAGGAATTTCAGAATCGTCTGTCCAACGCATTTTGAAGCGCTGTCAATGGAAAAGTTACATTCCAAGATTAGTCCATGCTATTAATGAAGATGATCCGGACCGAAGAGTGGAGTATTGCGAGTGGTACATGGCACGATGTGGATGTGGATTGGACGAAGGGGTTTCGTAGAATACCCTCCGCGTTCACCAGACCTCACACCACTAGACTTTTTTTATGGGGATACTTAAAAGACAAAGTCTACGCTATAAAACCTGCAACAGTCGCTGAATTGAGAGCAGCCATTGAACGAGAATGCACACAAATACCAAACGAAATGTTTCGTGATGTTTGCGATTCCATTGCTTCGCGTTATCAGCAGTGCCTGGACCACAACGGACGTCAGTTTGAAAACAGGCGTTGACAAAACAATTAAATAATGTCTGTAGATTCTATTACATTTTGAAAATGAAATGTATTTAATAAACACTGCCTTTATAAGTATTTAAAGTGTGTATACATTTTTTTGGGACGCCCTGTATATATATATATATATATATATATATATATGAAAATTATTTCACGAAAGTAACACGTGAAAAATATTTATGATCCTCTTGTTTTGAATTCATTCAGAATAGATTTAGATTAGAAGGGCAAGGCGGTAAAATTCTAATAGCTGTTCCACGTGAATTGTTTTTCTGCATCAATCACATTATTTTTGTTTTTCCTTTGTGATCTATATATAGTCTCAATCTTGTGATTAATTCCTGAGGATGTCATTTGACGAAAGCGTTTGAGCACTATTTCGTGTTTTACTTTCCTTTGTGGTTATTTTCATCATATATATATATATATATATATATATATATATATATATATATATATATATATATATATATATATATAGAGAGAGAGAGAGAGAGAGAGAGGAGAGAGAGAGAGAGAGAGAGAGAGAGAGAGAGAGACTATTTGTTTTGTTTATTATCAAATCTTAATTTAATATAGCTTTATTTCAGTTACTTCAGGAAATTGAATGATTACACGAGAATAGCTAACTCGCGGGTAAAGAATTATCGGAAAGAAAACTTAGAAAGGGCCATTGATGTTGTTAAAAATGATGCATGTCAAGCTATAAGGTTGAGGAAGAATGTGGGGTCCCAAGAGAAACCTTGGCAAGGCATTATACTCGGATAGAGTGCACAAAAATAGGTACAGGACGACATACTAATCTGTCAAATGAGCAAGAAAAATATCTCGTAACACTATGTCAAACTCTTGCTGAATTTGGATATCCAGTTAATATCTAAATTAATTTAATTTTATTGCTATTAATGTCTAATAACAACCCCTAACAAAAGACATCCGGAGGTAAAGTGAATATTGGCTTGAAATTATACATAGTTCACTTTACCCCACCTTTGGAGTGAAATGAACTAGTAAACTTGGTTTTAATAAATTTAACACGTTGGCTCAGCTACATTATTTTATTAATTTTAATAATTTTTACTTGATAGTAGAGATCTATAATGCAAATTTAAACAGTATGTTTATTCCATAACACTATATTTTAAAAAGTTATCTTATAAAACCTCCAAAAGCAATTAACTTTCCCCCCCCCCCCCAGGTTACCCTAAAACGTTGCATATCAGTAGAAACAATGTTAAAGAAGAGTATTACTTGATAGTAGAGATCTATAATGCAAATTTAAACAGTATGTTTATTCCATAACACTATATTTTAAAAAGTTATCTTATAAAACCTCCAAAAGCAATTAACTTTCCCCCCCCCCCCCAGGTTACCCTAAAACGTTGCATATCAGTAGAAACAATGTTAAAGAAGAGTATTACTTGATAGTAGAGATCTATAATGCAAATTTAAACAGTATGTTTATTCCATAACACTATATTTTAAAAAGTTATCTTATAAAACCTCCAAAAGCAATTAACTTTCCCCCCCCCCCCAGGTTACCCTAAAACGTTGCATATCAGTAGAAACAATGTTAAAGAAGAGTATTACTTGATAGTAAGATCTATAATGCAAATTTAAACAGTATGTTTATTCCATAACACTATATTTTAAAAAGTTATCTTATAAAACCTCCAAAAGCAATTAACTTTCCCCCCCCCCCCAGGTTACCCTAAAACGTTGCATATCAGTAGAAACAATGTTAAAGAAAGTATTCTATGCGCGACAAGAAACTAACGAGTATTACGGAAGAGAAAGAGCTCAATATTGTTGTTGTCGATACTCTTAAACCGAGTGAGCAATGTATCGAAGCGATTAGTAAAACAAATAGAACCTTAAGATTTAGTAGTAGATCATTTGAACTTAACAATGCGAACATTATATAATCCCTTAGTTCGGTCCCACCCGGATATACTGCGTTCACTTCTGGTTCTCATATTTCCGACAAGACATAGATAAAATGGAGAGAGAAAACCAAGATGATTCCCAGGCTAGAAACAAATCATATACTGCCCGTTTAGGAATATTAAATTTATTCTCACTTGTAAAAAAGCGGATTCAAGGAGATTTAATCCAGGTGTGTTTTAAATGATTAAAGTTTTGATAACGCTGTCGTCGAAAAATATTTCACCTTCACAAATGCAGATAGAACTGTTGGCAATGGTCTCGGATTTAATCCAGGTGTTTAAAATGATTAAAGGTTTTGATAACGTTGACATCCAAAAATATTTCACTAACACAAATGTAGATAGAACGCTCGGTAAAGGTCTCAAATTAGTGTGTAAACATTTAAATGTAACGAAGTTAAGCGTGTTTTCCCAATCGTAGTTCAAAGCAATTCGATCGAGTCATTCAAAAAGAGACTAGATGGTTATTTTGTCTTAAACCCTCAGTTAGACACTTTGTTAGCTCATAAAAGTATTGTATAATTTTCATTCGAATTGTCTCATCTTTGCTTCACATTTTTTACTTATCCTTAATTCTCTCCCTTTTTTAAGCTCTTTACTTAAACAGACAACCTTGTAGGAACCATAGGGACCAGCCAGTCTGTAGCTGTTTGGTGTCGTTTGTATGTCTTGTGTGTGTATATATATGTGTGTGTGTGTGTGTGTGTGTGTGTGTTCCACTCTTTCTTGCGTTACTTTGTATCTATAAACCCATATACATATAGGCGAGTAGGCCCTATATCTCTAAGTACACTTTCCCCCTCTATATTTGTCTTAAACGCACGGTGTATTAATATATTTCTAAAATATATCTATTTATCTTTTTATATTTATATATGACTATGCGTCTCTTCAGATCGCTCTGTATTTATGTCTGAGTAGCTTCTTATCTGTCTTCGAATACCTCTTAGCGAGTTTCTCATTATCTTATTCTGTTTTTAGTCCTATATCACTTTCCCTCTGTCCTTATGTTTTTGTACACTTCTCAGTGTGTGTTTTATCTGCGTTTCTAATACTGTGAATATATATTAAACACTTGTGTATATCCTACTTCTTTTCCATGTTTTACTTACGTGTCTCTCAAACTTGTTTATATATCTCTCTATAAGTATGTTTCTGCCTATCTTTGTTTATATAAAAGATTATTTTGTAATTCAAGGATGCACCTATCTTAATTAGATTAATTAAAATATAATCATAAATACTAAGCTTTTATTCACCATCTATTCGTTTTTGTTTTTACTTTATTCAGCCTGTTTATTTGCGTCCTCGTCTGTATACAGTACATATATATTTGTCTTTTGTTTCTTGCACTCCTTTTATAGCAGATGTATAATATGATAACCAAATTTTAATATGAGATTTGCGTGGTGCAGCTGAAGAAACAATTGAATTATCTAAATTGTCTTATGTTACATAATCCGTTACATATATTATTGAAATTAGCGATAAGGTTCAACTGAATGCAATCACCATGAAACATAAAAGTATAATTACAAAAGTTGAAGTAAAATAGGTGCATTTGAAAAACTAAGACAAATCAAAAAGAAATCCCTTTCAGCTATCATTCTTTTAAATTGGCTACTGTAAACAATAGATTTGTTTGTTTTGGTAGGGGTCATATGATGGTGGGGTCCTACAGCTTTACGTGGGATCCGAACTATGGATCGCTCTATAATCTGGACGCGGAGGACGGTCCTCCATCTAGCTACTATTCAGATCCACTGTTGTTTAACTTCGCTGATCGACGGAAAGAGATGTTACGATACTGGTCACGACGAAGCCCTAAACAATAGATATAGTCCACGGTTTCCTATTAATTATATTTGGTAACAAATCCTGAGTCCTTTAAAACCTTTTAATTATAATATTTTTTTCTGGTTATATCGTAGATCCTGGAGCTGAAGCAGAGCCGAGTAATTTTCTTAATTGTTCTCCGAAGAATGAGCGTTGCTGGATCTGGCTTACCGAGCGCTCCAGAGCTAAGATCCGGAGCTGCTCCACTCTATAGGTCATGAAAAAGCAAAATTAATCTTAGTGGTATATTATAATAAAAACCCACTCTAATAGATAGAGTTTATTTCCACAACATTTTCGATGCCCACTGGTATCCTCTTCGGGTGGATACAGAAAAACGAATGAACCAAAAACAAGAGGGGAAAACAGTCCAGGGACCATTAAGAAATTCGCACCTAGGTTAGATCCCGTTCTCCCGACACTGGAAAGGCATTTTTATTAAAGGGACCCGCTTATAAGTACATTCGCACAAATTTAAAACAATCTTCTTGTTCTATACAAAGAGATTCTATTATTTTTTACATAATTATTACATTTATTATTAAATTTATTACATTTAATATTGCATTATTATTTATTACAAAAATTATAAATTTATTATTACATTGATTATTACATTGTTGTTTATTATACAGAAATTATAAACCGAAAAACGAATGAAAAAGGCGAGAAGGAAACAATCCAGAGACCATTAAGAAATTCGCACCTAGGCTAGATCCCGTTCCCCCGACCCCAGAAGGGTATTTTTATTAAAGGGTCCCGCTTATAAGTACATTCTCACAAATTAAAACTATCTTCTTGTTCTATACATACAGATTCTATTATTTTGACATAATTACTGCATTTATTATTGCATTTACATTTTTTAACATTTATTATTATTACCTTTACACTAATTATTACATTTATTTTATAACCTTTATTATTACATTTATTGCAATTATATTTATTTCCACATTTATTACTTCCATTATTACATTTACATTTACGTTTATTATTCCATTTACATTTTACCGAAAAAAAAAAAAACCGAATGAACCAAAAGCGAGTAAGGAAACAATCCAGAGACCTTTAAGAAATTCACACTTAGGTTAGAACCCGTTCACCCGACTCCGAAAGGGATTTTTTGACCAAGAATCTCATTAAAGGGTCCAACTTATAAGTACCTTCGCACAAATTGAAATTATCTTCTTGTTCTATACATACAGATTCTATTATTTTTCTTTTGACATAATTGTTACATTTATAAAGTACCTTACTTGATTCCCAATCTATAGCATGATTATTCTAACTGGCGTGATAAAAAATGGCATTATTAGTATTTGGTTCATTCGTTTTTCTGTATCCACCCGAAGAGGATGCCAGTGGGCATCGAAACTGTTGTGGAAATAAACTCTATCTATTAGAGTGGGTTTTTATTATCATATTTTGACCTTCACGTAGAAAAAAGTGAAGTTTTTTGCATTTATTAGTGGTATATTCTATTGGAATCCAATAACACAAATATTTGTCAAACGGCCAGAGATTGAAACAAGTGACTGTATGATCTGTTGTAAACCAAAAGTCATACTACGAGTACAATAGTATACAGTAGCACAAATTTAAAAATTGTCCTCTTTTAGGGATTTTAGATTTGGATCTGGAGCCAAAGTCAAATAAAATAGTCGGAACTGGAGTGCTGATGAGAATCTGCTCCATAGCAGAGCTAGAGCTAGCCTGGAGGTGGCGTTGGGAGTCTTTAATAGATCCGGCGTAAAGCCTGGAGCAGGAGCTACCGACTACAGCCAACTCTTTTCTATAGTCATAGGTCATAACGAAAATAGTAGCTTTTATAATGAAGGAAAGATTTGTGATCACTTTGATTCCTTTCCCAGAAAATATGAACAAGTACGATATTTGTTTCTTCAACTTAAATATGATAATGGAATTCTTATTTTCGAGTGTATAAAAGCATGAAACACTATTAACATTGAACATGCAGCTACGTTCCACAACTGAAATTATGCTAATTTAGATAATTTCCCACAAAGCCATTTTGACGGCTCTCTCATATCCTCTTTCAAACTCCATAAACTCCTTATGCACCTTTTCAGCTTATTATAGCCTTTAAATTATACGTATCACCGAGGATAGCTTATCAACAAACCTTCTGTCATTCTTAAACCTACCTTAGCTGTCTTCAGACTCCACATTTGCAGTCTGTTTTATGCTTTTTCTATCAAAGCTCTTCCATACACCTTCTAAGTTACAGTATGTTCTTCCGTTCGTTCCTGATTTAATCTTATATAACTGCAATCACTCCTACAGCTACTCGATATAGGCCCATTTTCCACAGTAATTCACGTACCATTCTACCTTTAAAATTAACTATCCAAATAAGTATCCCCTTAATTCCATTTGTTTTGCCTTTCTACAACCTACATATTATTATGTCCATCTTCCCTTTAAACTTTAAAGTATATTACCGAATATGCTGTATTTACTCCGCTTTATATTATCATTTATTCCAAATATCAACTTTTACACCTTTTCATCGCTCTCAAAGTTACTTATTTACGATCTATTTACATATCATTCATTCCCTTTCTTAAACTTCATATTAGTTTCGTGCTCCTGTTAACTTCTTATTTAATTCCCCTCTTTCCCTTGCTAAGAATGTCACTGAATAGCTGCTTTCATCACCACTTGGTTGCATTTGTAGCTGCAATCTTTTATACAAACTTTTGTCTTTTCGTTTTTCATTCCACAATGTATTTTGTCTTTGCTTTGCACAGCGTCAGATGTTGTCTTCACTCGTAACTATTCATTTCTCCCCTCACCGAGAACGTGTTCTGTCCTTTTGTTATACTCGTAATTCTTCTACACATTCTTCTACATTCAGGTTTTCTACTTTTATTCTATAAATTATTTTATCACGTGTCTTTTAAACAACACTCGAAGCTCTTTAATCCTTTATTACCTAGGGGGGGGGGGGTGATCTTTCATAAAACTGAATAAAATTGCCTGACATTAGCCAGAAGAAAATCAGTAAAGCATCCATCAGAGGTTAAAGGATTAATACTACAAGGTCTGTTCGATGACTGGGGGTCCCTTCCCTCAGAAAAGAAAAAAACTTATATAAATAAAAACACTAAAAAAACGCGTAAAGTTGTGAAGTTATATTCAAAAGCAATTACTCAGAGTGCCGAAACGTCATCCATTTTATTTATTTTATTATAATGATTTTTGCCTTTGAAAGGGAAAAACTGTTGACTCTTCTTTTCTTTCTTTTTTTAATTTCCCATTTTTCGTCTATCTATAGCATGCTTAATCACGGATATCCTTATTTTGGAAATTCGCAACAAAATAAAACTTTCTCATGTGACTTCTAATATTGCTGTCCTGCTCCAATTTCAAGACCCGATCCAGTTACAAGACCTACTCCATTTTTCTAATTCGAGTAATTTATTACTACTTCTTTTCCAACATTCCCGTATATTCCTCCAGCTGCGTTGCTCAACTTTTTCCAGAACTATTGCTTCTTAATTCCATATAGTTGTCAACACATAGAACATATTACACAATCACTAATAACTTTTATAAATTTAACTTAAAAAACAGGACTTGAAATTAACATACTTGTAATATGTCTAACATTCGCCTTCATTATTCCTTCCTCACCCGATTTCGGAACTTTTACTCCTTCCTGCTCATTAGCATCACTTCGTTTAAAAGGTGTTCCGTACAAACCAAGGAAATGAATACGTTTGTCCTAAAGAACTCTTGTCCACATTTATTCACATTTCACAATGTCATTTATACCTCTGACATTCTACATCTTCTCTCCTAAATTGGAAATAGCTGAAGGCCAGTGTCAGATGGTGGCACCGCCCAATTCCGAGGTACAGTGTCGTTAGCTGTGTATAGGATCTCTTTTCCAGGGATGCTTATAGATAATTCTAATGGGGCAAATGATCAGTAAGGTTTTAAAATATTGGTTAGTTATGTCAGCTGATCGATCTACTTTGCTAGAAAACTTATAGTATGGATGATATCATTGAGCAACACTATTGATAACATTTATTACTACTGATGCGTTTTGTGCATTATATTTAACTTAAAAAGATACGAGTTTTATTAAGTAATTAACCTTTTAGCAACCACGGTGCTACTACTGTTTTATTTTAGATTTGTTCTGTTTTAGAAGACCTCCGCTCATTAAAGGGTTAATAAAGAGTTTATGACTTCATACTAATGTACAATAATTTATGACATATGTCCTTTACATAATATACGCATTATATCATATATTAGAGAAGTCATCTGTCATTTTATATAAAGATGTCTATTTTAAAGTTATTGAAAAGGTTGTTGATTTTCATGATTAGTGTTTGAAAACACTGAAAAATTAATGAAAATAAAAAAGCACTGAATTATGCCTATGATCTTACTAAAAACAGCTTTTCGAAGTTCACAAGAATACATAGAACAGCAAATGAAGGGAACACTGAATTCCAGAGCTAGAGATAAGACAGAAACAATAGCTTTTATACTCTAGAGGAGAACAGTTTTGCCGTCGGAGAAACTAAAATATATAATTAGATAACGGAAAACGAAGAACATGATAGGAGAAATAGGAAGAAGAAACTGGTCTAGCTAAATTATGTAGAACTACTCCAGATGAGCCGGGTGTTTCTAGCTATATTTGAAGAGATGTAGGAAAGAACTCCCTTCTCCGTCAAACCAAGTTCAGAGACACGTCCAAATCCTTGACCTCCATGAGCAGATAAAATTTTACAACACGAAACGTTTGATAGGTTAAAATGAAAGATTAAACTTTATAAGAACTGAAGTCGGATTTAAAAATGAATAACTTTGTTTTTTAAGGACACTGAAATTGGAATTTTAATTCGTCCACAAAAATGTTTGACAGACTGGAAT
>JAJOZX010010753.1:67500-72500 GCA_023014485.1 Bathynomus jamesi | reverse complement strand
GATAAAAAAAAATGTCCAAAGCGGTTAAGGTTAACCAGAAGTTAAGGTTCGGTATGCTATGCCACGGGACTACATAATCCATCCTTTTTCTTTGACGTTCGTATCGTGACTAAAACAACTAAATTAAATGTCACATCCAATTTTTTTCTTTCCCCAACTAAGGGTTAGTTGAGCTGACACCAGAAGTGTAATTTTTCAGCAACTTTCCACTATGGCCTTACTGTTTACAACTTTCTAGACGTTGCAATCTTTCCTCGGCGCGGATAGGCCGTGGTGAACCGATAGCATGGCCATTGGCCACCTCAATCATCTGACTTACCTGCTTTGGATTTTTATCTATGGGGGCTTACTAAAATATTTGTGTACTGTAACAACCTAGTAGTCTGACGAACTCTGTCAAACAAACAGAGGTCACTGAGTCCATTCCACAAGAGCATCTAGCGAATGATTTCATGGAGTTGGAGCATCAAATACACATTGCAGCGACAAGTAATGGTCATCTTGTGAATGTGTTCTAAACTTGGACAGTTTTGTAATGTAAGCAACCATATACGACCGTATATTGAATACGGTGTGATTAATAAGAAAAATGACCAATTATTTTTACACCATTATTTATGAACACCCTGTATATACCCATTTTATAGGGGAAAGCCATACATATATTATATGATGTGTGTGTGTGTGTGTGTGTGTGTGTGTGTGTGTGTGTGTGTAATTTTATAGTTATGACACTATAACAATATATGAAATTACCAAAAGGATACATAACACAAAAAAATTATGTGAAAACTTGTATCAAATAAATGTTTTGAGTAATTTCCGTCGTACATCAAAAAAAATTAACACATTTTCATGTACATTAACATGTGTACTTATAATGTTCTGCTTTGCAATTACTAATTCTTATTCTTATACTTTATTCAGACATATTGTGTAATTTGACTCATATTTTATGTTGTATATATATATATATATATATATTATTATATATATATAATATATATATATATATATATATATTATATATATATATAAAGCATACATGAAAGATACAATGTGCATGTAACCGTGTAATATATAAACTCTTTAACTAATATATATATATACACACACACACACACACACACACACGGTGTATATATAGATATATATATATATATATATATATAATATATATAATATATATATAATATATATATATATATAATGTGCATAATGCGTGAAAGGAGAGAGAGGAGAGTGTACACACCTAAAACTTCCGCAACCTTCTATAAATCGAAATATTATCTTCTATTTTCATCAATTCACTCTCAAAAAGAAGTTTCGAAGACCATATCTTCTACCACAAGAAGTTATGTATCATTAAAAGAAGTTATTCTATCATCTGAAAGGACGTTTTCATACCCAAACGAAGGAAAACTTCCAAGAATGCATCCTCAAAAATAAGTTATTTTTTCTAAATTAAGAAAGTTTTATTTTGAGTGTAATGTTGATTCAAAAAGTCCTGTCATGAAACTCCATGTTTTCAGGACATTTTGAATCGATTGAACATATATATATATATATATATATATATATATATATATATACAGAGTGGGCCGAAAGTTTGGATCCATAGGAAAATATTTATTTTAATACATAAATTACAACAAATGGTAAATACTTAAAATGAATATCAACTTTAACTCGTAAATGCGTATCCGTGATACTGTACAGTAGTTCGTACTCCAGTATAAATACTCAAAACTTTTTTATTTCAGCCCAGAAATGGCTTCGAATCTAACAACAGAAGACCGATAGAACTTGTGCTCATGTACGCAAGACAGGGCGCTACACACAGAGAAGTTGCTACCGAATTCAATAGAAATCATCCTGATAAGCATCCAGTAACACATGCGACTGTTGGCAAGTTGTTTAAACGTTTCAAAGAAACAGGAAGTGTACATGATCGACGGCGTTCTGGTCGTCCAAAAACTGCAACTGATGAAAATACCTCTGCAATGGTATGTGGAACTTTAACGAATAGTCCAGTAAGTCAACAAGAAGATTATCAAATGAAACACGCATCTCGAGAACGTCAATTCGAAGAATTATTAAAAATCATAAATTCCATCCCTAAGTGTCTCGATGTCAGAGGCCGCCAATTTGAGCATTTGCTATAATTTGTTTTTTATACTGGTACGAACCACTGTACAGTATCACGGATACGCATTTACAGTTAAAGTTGATATTCATTTTAAGTATTTACCATTTTTGTAATTTATGTATTAAAATAAATATTTTCCTATGGATCCAGACTTTCGGCCCACCCTGTGTGTATATATATATATTATATATATATATATATATATATATATATATAATATACACAGGGTGTTTCATAACAAGTGGGACATACTTTCAGGATGGATTCAAGACATGGAAACAATGAAAAAAGTCTATATAAACATATGCCCAAAATCGCTTTGTTTCCGAGTTACAGCCCGTTTTGTGTTCCAGCAATTCTTTCCGCAAACTGTTTACAAACACTGCTTTGCCCACAATGTTTATGAGTGTGTACGAGACTTATTTCATGTATGGCCTTGCCGATTGTAATGTTTCATACACTTTATGACATGTTTCAATATCGTTGAGTGTAGAGCCATCAGTCAGTCAGAGGTGCATCGCGGTGTTTCACTGTTCGTATTCGTAATTTCTTACCGTGAATAAGTGCAGTCCAGTGAAAAAAAAACCTTAAACGTTTTTGTGCTATTCAGTGATAGTGTGCCTTTGAAGTGAAACAGCAGAGAAATGGCAGATATGCATCTCCTGTATGAACTTGCCAAGTGTAATGCGGCCGCAGCAAGACGTCTGTATGCGGAAAGGTTTCCGAATCGCCATTTGCCAGATAAGAAGACCTTTCAGAGAATAGACGAGAGCATCTCGGTGAT
Source organism: Bathynomus jamesi (assembly GCA_023014485.1). Classification (NCBI taxonomy): domain Eukaryota; kingdom Metazoa; phylum Arthropoda; class Malacostraca; order Isopoda; family Cirolanidae; genus Bathynomus; species Bathynomus jamesi. The sequence goes on along the minus strand of JAJOZX010010753.1, from coordinate 69,567 downwards.
ACAGGATCATTCAACAAGCGAGTTTCAGATGGTGGTAGACCAATCAGTGACAGAACTGTTGAGTTGGAGGAGCGGGTCCTGAATCGTGTGGAGGAACATCCTGGTGTCAGCACCCGAAGGATAGCAGCAGCAGAGGGTGTAATATACACAACTGTGTGAAGAATTTTACGGGAACAACAGCTTTACCCATATCACATTCAGAGAGTACAAGGCCTTACTGAAGCTGATTTCACACCACGAGAGGCTTTTTGTACTTGGTTCCTTCAACAGTGTCCTTTTTTTCTGTCCTCTGTGTTGTTTTCTGATGAGGCTGCCTTCACAAGAAATGGCGTGATCAATTTTCACAACACTCATCACTGGGCCGAAGAGAATCCGCATGCCATCATCCAGTCAAGGCATCAGCAACAATTTAGTATCAGTGTATGAGCAGGACTTATTGCCGACAACTTAATCGGTCCTTTTGTTTTGCCTGGAAGATTAGCAGGAGAATCCTATTCCAATTTTTTAAGGAATGATTTAAGCGATTTACTAGATGAAGCTCCTCTTTGTGTCCGACGTCGTATGTTGTTTATGCATGACGGCGCTCCGTCTCATTTTAGTCGAGTAGCTAGAGACCATTTGGATGACGATTTCCCTGATAAATGGATGGGCCGTGGAGGACCCATTGCGTGGCCTGCTCGCTCTCCGGATCTGAATCCACTCGATATTTTCCTGCGGGGTCGTCTGAAATCCATCGTTTACGTTACACCCATTGACAACGTTGAAATGCTTCGCCAACGTGTAGAACAAGGATGCCAGAAAATCCGAGCAATACCTGGAATGTTTGAACGCGTCAGGCAGGCTATGACGAGGCGTGTTTAGGGGTGTATTCAAGCGCAAGGCGGTCATTTTGAGCACTTCCTTTAAAGGTAAGGCGGATACTTGCTGGAACACATAACGGGCTGTAACTCGGAAACAAAGCGATTTCGGGCACATGTTTATCTTAGCTTTTTTCATTGTTTTCAGGTCCTGAATCCATTCTGAAAGTGCGTCCCACATGTTATGAAACACCCTGTGTATATATACATACACACAGTATATATATGTATATATACACACAATATTTACTATTTAGTATATATTACATATATATATATATATATCCTGCCTTTTTTTTTATTGTAGCTTTAAGCTTTTCCTTTTATGATTGATAATATATGAGGTCTTAAATGTTACAATTAAACAGTCGTTCAAAATTTTATGATTATCTTCACTGTTTCCGCTAAACTTATCATCAATTACGTGATTGCGAAGCAAAGGAGGGGCGCAACCACCATAAAATTGGTTTTTATATGCAGGTAACATTGTATTCTAAGCTCGGTTGAACGATAAAATACGGTCTCCTTTATCTGCTATGCCTAGAATAAATGACTAACGTATTTGCAATAGGTTATGCAACGCATGCAGGTTTGTTATTAATACTGATTATACGTAGTTTGTGGTGGTATAATTGCTTCATTAGTGAGTTTAACTTTGGGATAATAATAACATCTGCCTTCTTGCGTCTATATACACTAGAATCAAGATAATTAAAATTCGAGCCAACGAGCATATATATATATATATATAATATATATATATATATATATACACGCACACACATACACACACACACGCGCATTTAACCTGTGGTTAATGTTGATCTCCAACCAGCGTTTTATCGCGGTTCAAGGAAATGCATTACAACTCGTAAAATGTCTTTCCTTTGATATATATGAGACTTGCCTTCAACTTGCGTTTGATATATATATTCCAGCCTGTTTGGAGACTCTGATGCAAATAAAATAGGCAATATATTGAAGAGGAAATATGAAAACCCTTTTCTGATTTATAATTAAATGGAAATATAATATAATAATAATAATAATAATATATAATAATAATAATAAAAATAATAATAATAATAATAATAATACAAATAATATATAATAATAATAATAATAATAATAATAATAAATATTTATTGATTTACTGCATCTGAAATATTTATTTTTATCGTAAAATTAACAAAACAGTAATTGATATTGA
>JAJOZX010010753.1:52500-62500 GCA_023014485.1 Bathynomus jamesi | reverse complement strand
AAAATAGTGGCGGCCATAGAACGAAAAAAATCCATTCTCTCTGGCTCCTTTGATTCCTGACTTTTGGGCCACCCTCTCTCTCTCTCTCTCTCTCTCTCTCTCTCTATATATATATATATATATATATATATATTATATATAGGGGTGTATATATCATATTTATACAACTGAAATTCCTTTATATTATTATATATTCGTGTATGATACATAAAAACAACATCAGACAAACACAAAACTAATAGAACGATGCTCTATTATTTTAGGCACGTATTAGTTTGCATTTTGTACACTTTAGATAGTTAATATAATTTCCATTTATGTTAATGGCAACATTAACGCAGATGGCCTTGTAACAGTGTCTATATTCTTCTCATTTCAATGCAAGTCTGATCACAAAGACATATTTAATGAATTAAATATTTAGGCTCTTGGCGATATGACTGTATATAATTTGAATATGACGGACATATTTTTAGATTATTTGTGTTTAAAGTGATTGAAACGTGTTTTATTTGAAAAATACAAACATGTTAATTTAGTTCAATTTACGACCCCGCAATTGTGATTCTCTGTTTTATATTTGTAAAGATCCTTTTTTTGTGTTTTTTTTTCGGTGAGGATACTTTAGTTTAGAACTTCCCTTTTGATAGTCATTATGGTTGCAAGTGCCCCATTACTTCGATTTTATTACTCTTACACAACATATCATAAACAAAATGTCTATGTTATAAACATATCATATTTCCTGCATAAAAAAAAGCCTTTCCTTTTCTAAGTTACGCTACCAGATGAACAATAACATAAAAATCACCAATTATTATTTTATTACTGCCTCAGTATGACATACGCATTAAATAACTATCTCCTGGTTTAGTAATTATATATTTAGTTTATGTAAATTTATTCACGCTTAAAATAATATTAAAAAAAGAATCTCTTTAAAATATTTTTAATCTCATAGAATGAGTTGCTGACAAGTTTTCACATAACGCGTAAGTAAAAGATTTTTATTTTAATATGATATCACGTCTTCAACTAGTCCATTAAGAAATGATGAATCAAGGATCAGGAGAGCCTCTATGCATGGATCCCTTTTCAGAGCAAACGCCGTTCTTTGAGCAGAAAACCAACTCTTTGTAAAGAGATATATTAGTATGTATGAAAACTGTTTAAATAAATGTAAACTGCCGCTAATCATAATTACATGCAAAAATGTTACTTCATATAGTGTACAGGGTGTTTCAAAAGTCCGGTCTTATAGAAATTTCAGTCTATTTATTACTTTTTGTCTGTAAGGAACCCTAAGGAACAGCTTGTTAATATCCTTACATCCGTACACGATAGAATTTACATACATAACGAGCTGCATGACATGCACTTTGAACATCTATTATAATAACAGGAAAAAATAATAAATAATCTCACCTATGGGACCTGAATTTTTAAACACTGTATAATAGTATATTCTAAAAGATGCTATATATATGAATCGTGGATGGAATAGTTTGCCGGTAGAAGTAGGCGTAATTAGTAACACGTCTATAAACATGTTTAAAAATCGATTAGATGCATATGTTGATAGATTGGATATAGTTTAAGGTAGTAAAATTAAGGTTTTTATGGTTCGGAACCCACGTAAAATTGTAGATCCCCTCCGCTACCACGGAGGACGTGCGCAATACACAATTACAAAAACGGTTAGGTAGAAAACCATGAATGGATCCTAGGGTCTTTGTTGGTCTGAAACATTATATATACACACACACACACACACCCACACCCACATATATATATATATATATATATTAGTGGTGCACCGATTAATCGGTATCGGCACCTGGCATGCCGATATTAGGAAAATACCTTGCATGGCCGATTAATCGGTATGAAAGGTGCCGATACCGATTAATCGGTGCACCACTAATATATATACATATATATACAGTGTCTATATATATATATATATATATATATATATATATATATATATATATATATATATGCATGAAAGCAGCGCTTGTTAAATTTTTCAAATTCAAAATTTATCAGTTCCTAACTGAATAATGTTATTATAAGGACCTTGCACAAAACTTTCTTAATCTGCATATAAATAAAAGAGGAAAAGAAAAAAAAGTTAAAAATTTATGTTGAGCAAAAAAAAAAAAAATTGGAGAAAAAGACATTGCAAAGCTCGCCTCTGCGTCACAAATATTCTCATTTGCCCAAAAATGTTGTGAAAGAATTTTTAGAAATAATTTTAAAATTTAATTTGTATGAAGTAATTTCATTCATGAAAACTTCCAATAAGCGAAAACTATTAATGAACTCGAATGTTTGAGTGTATATATTATATATATATATATATATATATATATATATATATATGCCAGGCTTAGTCTGGAAATTTGCAGACAACGACGATATATGTTATTATTTTAGACAGAGGGTGTCTGAATAGTTTTAAACCGACCCTCGTGTATATATATATATATATTATTTTTGTTATAGCTATATATATATATATATATATATATATATATATGTGTTTTAGAAAAAGAATTAAATGATTACATCTTACGTAGGGTTGTTTTTTTTACGTTATTTAAATATTAATTCTCATTCTTACGATATTTCTTTCTCTTATTCTTTTTATCATATAAATTAAAACCACGTTCGATTCAGGTGTTTAACGCATTTATCTGATATTTTCTCCTTCCTCTCGTTTATATATATATACAATTTGGGTTCCAAATTGCACGTTTCCATTAAAAGACTTAAATTCGGTTTTTCAATGGTAATTTTGAAAAGGAATTTAAAAAAAAAATATAAACAAATCATTTACTGCCTCGTCCCTTGTGGAGAAGTTGATAGAATTTAAAGTTGTGTTTTTACTAAAAATAGTGATGATAATACTAATGATAATAATAATAATAGTAATAATAATAATGATGATAATCAGCGATTATTTTCATAATATAATGATTAATATTCTAATAGGGTGAGTTAATAGATTTTATTAGTAATATTTACACTTAGAAAATGTGCTTGGTAGCTTACGCGTAAAGAAATATGTAAACAAGTTTTTAAGCTGAATATATATACACACACACACACACACACCTTAATTTGATGTGGTTTACATGCGCTGTATGCATAGAAAAGATACTTAAAATCAGTCAATTTATTACTAAAGCCTTTCTAAACGCCCTTGCAAAAGCATTAGTAGGAAAGGGGCAGAGAAACTACCAAATATCCAGCTGTTGTCTCGTTCCTCTGCAATTATAAGTAATCTCCCTCGTAAGTGGTTACGGGACTCCTTCGTTTGAGCATTCCAGTAGGAAACTCGCTACCTGCGCTTCTATAAATAACGCGCGAGAATGGCTGAAGGAGCAAGTTGGTCTCGAGGCCTAGAAGATTATAGACTTGTGATGAAGTATCATTATGCATAATTGATGTTGTGACATTGCATGCTTAACTGCTTAACGCTCGAATATGTTAGCAAAAGTATTTTAGAAAAGTTTATAGGAAAGAGATAGACAGACAGAGAGAGAGAGAGAGAGAGAGAGAGAGAGAGAGAGAGAGAGAGAGAGAGAAGATGGCACAGTAGTTCCATAATTCTTTAACAATAATAGTTTTTACTTTTAAGGTATTATCAAATATGTAAAGCAATTAAAAAAACAAGATTCTTTTTCGTTGTCTTCCTTCGATTCGAGAAATTTTATTCCTTCCGAAAGATCATTGCCCATTTTTTGTTTTTGGCTTTTTTCTTTTTTTTTTTGGTCTCAAATTATCAGATGGCTGCTTCACTCTGAGCTAATCAGATATCAGAGATAATTCTCCCGAGTTTTTATGTCGAGATAGAATTATAAACCTCAATTAAATTCATAAATAATTCGATATCTATCTAAATAACAAGAACACGCGAAAAAATACGCAATAACAAGCTATATAATTCGTCGTTATCGCTTTGTGTGCATTGAAATATTCTCAAATTTTATTATCCTTCATTTGCAGTTCTTTATTTTAAATAAAATCACAAAGAATGGTGGATTTGACGTGGACCTCAGCCTCCATATTAATAAATGAATCCATGATGCTTATATTTATCCACGAAATAAAGGCTTTAATATATGTTATTGCCTAGTATTTTATAATAAATAGATATTTACATTACATAAATTTTAGATTATAAATTTTACTACCTATTTCTCTCGCTTAACTTTCCACTATATATATATATATATATATATATATATATATATATATAATATATATATATATATAATATATATATATATATATATATATATATATACATATGTGTGTGTGTGTGTGTGTGTGTGTGTGAATCGGCAGTCATGCATGACGTATAAATATACTACAGTATAAAATACTACAGTATACTACAGTATACTACAGTATAAAATAAAATAGGCATTTAAATGGCTAACTAATACTGTATTAAAAATACAAGTTTTAACTTAGTTGTTGTTGTTGTTGGTGGTGGCGTATAATATAAACAAGATTACATTTTGTATTTTAATTTTTCATTAAAGTTACTCATTGTGCAAATTCAGAGATTAAAAAATATTTCCTCTTTATTCTCATAAGATTTATTTCTACATCCTGGTCACTGATAAATATAGGCGCATTTAAAAGCACAAAAGAATTAATACAAGCCTCGTCTCTGTGTGTGTGTGTGTGTGTGCATGTGTGTGTGTGTGCACGTATATCTGTGTGTGTGTGTGTGTGTGTGTGTGTGTGTGCATGTGTGTGTGTGTGTGTGTGTGTGTGTGTGTGCATGTATATCTGTGTGTGTGTGTGTGTGTGCATGTATATATGTGTGTGTGTGTGTTCTTGGTTACCTTACGTCTTTACAACAATCTTTATGATACACACCGAGCTCATCACGACACGAACGTCCATGTTGCGACTTAAAGCGGGGTCGGCATAAATGCATATTTAAATTTTATTGAAAATCCTTAAATATCATGAAGAAATGATATAATGAAGGTTTAGGTTAGGTTAAGTTAAATTGGGTTACATTAATTAGTTTTTAGATTAGGTTAAATATCGCTTTCCACAGCTGAAAATGTGTATTTTTGTGCATGATGCAAATCTGTGTGTGTGTGTGTGTGTGTGTGTGTGTGTGTGTGTGAGAGAGAGAGAGAGAGAGATAGAGTATTTGTGTGTTTGTGCTTGTGTGCGTGATACGAGTGTATTTGTGTGCGTGATACGAGTGTGTTTGTGTGCGTGTGCGTGATACGAATGTGCGTGTGCGTAATATGAGTGTGTGTGTGTGTGTGTGTGTGTGTGTGTATGTGTGTCCTGCATATAGAGATTGTACTTGAATCTCCTTTTATTAGTAAATGGATACATTTTATACTTTGAATCTAATAAATTGACATAAAACCCCGTTGTAAATATTTGTAAAACTCATTTCCAACTATTTATTGGTCCTGAAAAGTTATTCTTAAGGAAACTCAGTAAATCAGTAAAAAAATGAGACACTTCATATTTCTCTCAGTCTTTTCCTGTATTCGTTTCGAAAGAAGAAGAATAACAATATATTTTAGTTGCCTTCAAGTATTCTTTGGATGGTCACACAAATTTCGAGTAAATAAATTAAAGGTGAAGTGTAAATATCTCTATTTCGTACCAATATATCTCATTCGTACGTATCCTCTTATTATTAATACACTCCATTACCGTGAAATATTAGTCTCAAATAATAAAATAAAATAATTTCCCATTGAAAAAATGTATGAATAAAAAGTATCAGGAACGCGAAAGAAATACTAAGGCGACTATAATAATAAAGAGTCTGTTGACAATAATGGGATAAAAATTTTCATTTTATGTTTGCCAGCCTCAGAAAACTCATAGAAGGAGTTTTTCGTCCGTAGAATTTAACAAAATATTACATATGAACCACGTCTGTTCTGCCTTTGTTCAGACCAATACGGAGCTCTCACGATTTTCATATAAATTGAACTTTATTAACTTTTTAAGGTTATGTTCATGATAAAATATCTGTCCATGATCATAATTAAAATATATTGAGGATTCAGTCATATACCGTAAATATAGTGAAGGTTAATGATGATAACCTCACAATTTTTATTCGGGATGATGAAGTGCGCACGTGTAATGAAAGGAAGATATTAAAAGTATTATCGATGCTAATTGATAATTTGGGAAACTTAGCGACTGAGTTTGTAACTTAGAAGACATTTAATTGAAATTGTTATCGGATTATTTGCTTAATTTCAGTCTTTTTGTATTGGTCTCTGTGTTGAGATAGAGATTAAGTAAAAAAAAAAAAAAAAATGTAAATTACTTTAATTTGTGCAGATAAAACAAACCTTAAAATTAAAACAAACAAAAAAAATATATAAAGAATTTTTAAAATTTTAATTGTACGAGTTTTAAGATTCATTTTAATGAATGTATTTAAAATTAGATGTAACTGGTTTGTTTGTACGCGGGTAAAGTAGCTGCTAATGCAAGTATTTCGTATGTGTATATTAAAAAGTATTTTACCAATTGTTTTTTTTTTAAAGTTATTTCAACACTTAGATTAATGAATCGTTTAGAAAAATGTATACACATTAATTATTAACTAACTTTAATGGATTTTCTTGAAAATATTTTAAAATAAACTGTTGTTAGTTTTTGGCTATATCTCAACATGAAGTTATAGCATGATTTGAGCTCCTTACCCGAATGGATGACTATACAGATTGAAGTTAAGTTTGATTATGAGACCCTTATAAGTAATACTCTATTACCTACAACAATTGATTGCACCTCATGCGGGCTACGTCGTGGCCATGTTGCAAAGCAGCTTCCCGTAGATCAGCAAAGTTAAGCGACAGTGGGTCTCGGCAGTATTTCGATAAATAACCTTCCTCCGCATCCAGATGAGGCAGTAACCCTGAGATGGTTCGGGGTCCCACGTAAAACTATAGGTCCCTTCCGTCACGCGACCTTCGCCGTTACGAAGGAGGTTAAACAACTCCAAAAATCATTATCATTATCATCATCATCATTATTATCATGTACGTCATGCATTGTTGTTACTTTTAGAGTCGCTGTATTTACTGCTTATTTTATCTCTATAGATATCACAGTTTATTAGATAAAATAACAGGAATGAATGGTATAGTAGTTTATAATTAGGGGTGTCATATTAATAAAAAAATCTATAAATGGTTATGACGTAAAATAATAAACGCTATATTAGTCACTGTAAAGGTTGTTGGTGCAGAATCTGCTTTGTCGTATAAGCTACACACATTCACATTATGCATGCACTATAAATAAGGTGTATAGGAAGCTTTAAAGAACTAACGTGCAGTTGTATACATACAGGGTGTTCATAAAGTCACGCAAATGAATATGGTAATATGTACACGCATATTCACTTGCGTGACTTTATGAACACCCTGTATAAGAAACAAGAGAAATCGTATATATATATATATATATATATATATATATATATATATGCACACTCTTTTGGGTATTAAAATAAAAAAGATCAGTACCGTTTTATATTTTAATTTTAAAAATATAACAAAAATAAAATGAAACGCTATAACACTATTTGTTTTGAACTCCATTTTGGAATACATAATAAATGTTTGGTTAACTGAGAAATTTGTTTATTTGTTTGGAATCTCTGCAATGATGCGGATTTCTCGAGAATTTGCTTGCTTGGTTTGGCAAACCCCTCTCCTTATATCCTCCGCTGTTTATCACCCGAAGTTTTTGATACTTTTCTAGTTTTTTTGTTTTTTAACTTACATATTAGACGTTTCTTTCATTTTATTATACGTTTCTCCCATTTTTTTCTTTTTTTTCTTTTTAATAAACATTTAAGAATGGATCTAATTTGCTAATGGTATGTCGTTCTTGCTTAGATATAAAATGAATATATAACAGTTAAGTAACAATATAAGAGTCGTATTTATTGATCTTGTTAATAATGTCTTCGTAATTCTTTTTCGTTTCTATACTAAATGCTACTGTTGTTGTTGTCATTATTGATGTCGTTGTTTTTTTTTTAGGGTTGTTTAACATTTCTCGTTACGGAAAAGGTCATGATGTGGCGAAGGAGACCTATAACTTTGCTTACGATTCGAACCATGGGTCGCTATATAATCTAGACGCGGAGAATGGTTCCCCCGTCCAACCACTACACAGACTCACTGTCGTTTCACTTCGCTGTTCTACAAGAAGCATTGTTGCAACATGGTCACAACATAGTCCATTGGATACTACTTTTACAGTGCTTTGGGGCTACCCTGTATTTATTAACAAATACTTCCGTATGAACCAGTTTTAAAACTGAATTGAATTGTGTTTACAAACAAAAAATTATATTATTACACATATTTTGTTATTAATTTTAATTAATAAACCTCGTATTAAAATAAAATTAACTTTTTTAATCATAATCCACAATATTCACTCGAGCTCTTTCCCCTTTAACCCCTTAAATGAGACTCTGCTATAATGCCATCACCTAAAACAGTATTTATTTGTCGCTTATACGCGCAATATCCCTTTCTTATAAATAGGGTCTTATATGAAACTGGAGTCAGAGGTGCTCATGCATAGAATATTTCAGTGCATTTAATTAATTCTCATAGTAAATATATTTATATAAAAAAAGCTTTCTTTTTTTTAGAGTTTTATTTTTTAACGTCATATAAAATTAGTATTTAGTAAACAAAGAATGATGCATATCACGAAAGAAATTCAGCTCCAATATATAGTTTTAAAGTTTCATATATTTTGGCAAGAAAGCTTTCCTCGCGAAGGATTAAGGTTGTGCAATGGCCTAAGATTCGGGGATTGGAAACGTAATAAATAAGTTCTGTATATAAGCATTTCTTTAATCTTTTTGCAGAGTTTTTCTCCATTTATCGATTGCTGAATTTATTATAATGTTGACGAACAGTTTCATGATGCAACGAGCTGCAGGAATGTTTTGGAAAATATTTGCAATGAAATGAGATTTTTAAGTGTCTCTCTCTCTCTCTCTCTCTCTCTCTCTCTCTCTCTCTCTCTCTCTCTCTCTCTCTGCCTATTATATTTACAAATTCAAATTAAACTGAATTGAATTTGTAAAGATAATTTATGGACACCCTGTATATATATATATATATATATATATATAAAATGTGGCATAATATATTTCAAAATCGTATGCATTCATTGTATACTTATATACATAAAGTCATGTCATATTCTTTCTTTAATCTTAATACCATGCTGAGTGTGTACGCACTAGTAAATACAAAATTGCAAATCATATGTGTATATCTGATTATCTAAATAAAAGATTGTGGAATTTTATGCGCAGTGATTGCAATAGGATATACATTTTAAGCATTTTTAAAGGGTTCTTAATAGCTATTTACACTAACTATAAAATCAAATCAAATCACCTAATTTGAACATCATTGTGAATACAAAGTTCAAATGGAGATTTAGCCTTGGTTTTATTTTACTTTTTTTTTTTTAAACTTTATAATTTTTTTTATATAATGTTTTGAAACGTGTTCCTGTAACTTTACTGTTCAAAATTTCATTTACAGTTAAATTCAATATGAAAATGACCATGAAAAGGTGGAGCTTAAACCTTTACATCCTTTAAATAAGATTCATTATAATGTGTAAAATCGAAATGTGTAATTCAATACTCACTGGGTTAAGTTTATACCATCTCACGTTCTTAGAACCAAAGGCTGCGTTTGGAATGTTTTGAACGCGATCTGATACCAGCAGATAGAATTTTACTTAATTTATAATAAGTATATTTCAGTATTTGACATTAATTTATACAATTCAGATAGATACTGTAACCTATAAATTTTGTAGTATATTTGTCTTTACATGGAACTTATATACCCTCTGAGCCAATATATATAAACACACACACACACACACACACACACAGTGTATATATATATATATATATATATATATA
>JAJOZX010010753.1:22500-50000 GCA_023014485.1 Bathynomus jamesi | reverse complement strand
CTCTTCTTTCTTTTACGCGTTCTTTCCAAGATTTATGTTATAATCGCATCTACTGCAATTATTATGTTAATGCCTCTGACTTAATTTTATTTTTGAAATAAACATTTCATATGAAGACATTTAAATTTTCTTAATTTATTTTGTAAAATTTAATTCATCCCCTGTTATTATTACTCTTCTTCTTCTTCTTCTTCTTCTTCTTCTTCTTCTCTTTATTATTATTATTATATTATTATTATTATATTAAATTTATCTTTGGTTTCGTTGAAATACAAAAGGTGTCTGTTCTTGTATATCAATGTCTTCATACGAACCAATTTATATATAATTACGTCTCAATATGCAATTGTATATAATTACTTAATAAAGTAATCTGAAATAAATTACAAAATGAAAGGTAAAATTGAACTGGCTAATTAAAAAAATATTAGTTAATCTTTTTATAGATACTTTTGGTAGTCTCAGTGAGAAGGAATGAGTTAAGAAGTTTCATCTAATGACGATACTGGTTTTTCGTTCTTCTTATTTATGGAGCGGGTATCCTAGGTCTGGCAGATAATACAAACAAATGGGAGAGGGAAAATAAGAAAGATGGTAGAAAAAAAGAACAAAGATTTGAGCTGTTAGTCTGGCTAGCTACACTTCGATTCCTTTAATATTATGTATAAATGGGTCGAACTATAATTTTAATTGGTCATCTGTTTATATGTTTCAGCGGTTTATGAAATATGGATTTTTGTTGTTTACTTAATTGATCATCTGTTTACATTTTTCAGCGTTTTATGAAATATGGATTTTTGTTGTTTACGATGACGTAATTAAATAAATGATAAATTTTACACAGTTTGTAATGGTTTTATATATATGTAAAAAAAAAATCTCAGATTTTATTGTTTACATTTATGTAATATTGATTTTGTGAAGTTACAATAATTCTAAGGTTTTGTTGTTTATAATTATGTAATACTGACTTTATGAGGTTACAATAATTCTAAGATTCTATTTTGTTCACAATTATGTAATACGGATTTCATAAGGTTTAAAGAATTCCAAAATATTATTGTTTGCAATTTTGTAATATTGATTTTCTGAAGTAAGAAAAGCTCCTAAAATTTTATTGTTTACAATTATGTAATACTAATGAGTTTGTGAAGTTACTATGACTGATAATAATAAATTGATAAAGATAATACAAAGTATTTACTTTATTCTATTAAATTCTGAAATTCAGAATGAGAATAACACGTTTTTAAATTTTTTAATATTTTAATGAATCAATCATTTTAATGCACTGTAAACGCTTTTCAACAGTATTTCCCTTACCTCATAAACATTTCAACACCTTCATATTATAACTACCAAAGCATGAAAAGAACATCAGAAAAACAAACCATTTCCTCTGAAGCTGTTTTTTGATAATTTGATAAACATTAAAGATGCAAATTTTCTCCAGTCAGTAGATAATAATGAGTGAGGAGAACCAGAAACTGGCACAGTGCTCAAGCCAAATAAATGGAGTCCATTGCGCTAACTTTTGGATTATTATTACCAGAACACTATCTGAAGTCGAACCCTCGACTTCAGTGTCTTCACGTCGCTTACAGTGAAACGGTGTTACAGACAGAGCTACGATGTTGGACCGGCCAGTTGATGCTTTCATTTCAGATATAAATTTCTCTTTTATAATTATAATGGCATTAAAGGTTATATAGGAAGTTATATAAAAAGGTTATGCTTCACATAATAAAAGCATAAACAACTTTCTCATTAATGAACCTTTTATATACAACGGATAAACTGGAATTAAACATTCTTAATAAGAAATGAAATAGATCCTTTCACTTAAGTTATACAATTTTTATAACTATAGTGACACATATATAAAAAGGTTATGCTTTACATAATAAAAGTATGAACAACTTTCTCATTAATGACCCTTTTATATACACAACAGATGAATTGGAATTAAGCATTATTCTTAATAGGAATTAAATTAATTTCTTCGACTTCGTGGTTTTTCTCATTTTTAATTGGTCATTAAAATTCCACTAATTTAATAACCGTCCGATTATAATTGATTCAATGCACAACCAAATATGAAGTTAACATTTGTTTGGATTTGGTTTTACTCGTATATTTTCCAATTTTAAAATAGTTACTGCGATTTTATATATTATTATATACGAAAGATGTGTGTATATATAATATCGTAACTCGATGGGGGAAAAAACCCATTTATTTATGGAACCCTATCGTAAATTTTCAAAATCTTTCTCATTTATTTCAAAGCACGTTAATGTAAATAATTTAATAATAAATTAATGATATTAATTAATAAATTAATGAAATTAATTAATGAGTTAATATAATTAATAAATTAATGTAATATAATGTAACACCCATAAGCTATGGCCATTATTTTTAGCACAAAACAGTTTCGACTCTGGGTTAATTGTTTTTTCTTTTTTTTTTAGTTAAAAAATTTATTGTTTTGAGTATTGAATGTTGAAAATTTATTTGTGGTAAGTTAATTTTGACTTTAAAAGGGGGGAGGAGGGAGGACTTTAAGTGGGGTTGTTAATAAAAAAGCTCATAGTTCCATGATAGTAACTAGTTTGCATGCTTTCTTCCTTTATTTCTTCTCTCTCTCGCTCTCTCTCTTTCTCCATTTCACTAGCTGTTGTGTGTATATATATATATATATATATATATATATATATATATATATATACTGAAGTTATAAATAGAAACGTTGATTTTAACATATTATGCACTCCCCAGAAAACATTTTATTTAATTTAAGCCAAAAAATTGCTGAACATTAGAATACCAAAGCAGCCCCGCAGTGTTTAGAATTATCAGGCCAGTTTTGTAAGAATTCAACTAAATTAAATAATGTTACTTCAAAGTAAATTCGTTTAGATTAAACATATATAAAATTATATTCAATTAGAATTAATAATTTTTAAATTTCCTACATGAAGTGAAGCCTAGTTTCACGTAACTATACGCTTATATGGAGTTTAATTTAAACAAAATTTGTTTTGAAGTAAAATCATTTTAATAAGTTCACTGTTAACGAAACTGAACCTAATAATTTGGGATACAATCAGTACTTTGTTTGTTTAAAACCCCCAAATTTTTTTTTTGTTTGAATTAAATAAAGAATTTATAAGTGTATGTATTAATGTATGTATGTATGTTTGTATACTAGCTAATTTATCTACATCATTACATACTATAAAACTCACTACAAAGCTTTTTTATAGTGACAATACAATCTAATTTTTTTCGCTCTTGAAATCCCTCTAAACAAAAAATATATATAATACACATAATTTCATTTATAAGTAATTTCGAAAGACCTCCATTGTTCACTGTGAAAAGAAGAAGAAAAACAAAGACAACCTCTCCTAATCTAGAAGATTCGCATAACGAACATTGTAAGTTGTCAACGAATTTTCTCAATGAGTTGAAAAATTCGTTTCAGTATACTGAATCGTGCCATTAGGACTTCAAGCGCTCTTCGCAATGGTCTCCTTCCCCTTTTGCTCTGTGAACTTCAAATTAAAGGTTACTTTAATTGTTCATTTTCCTCTGTGTGATGACCGTATAATGATAGGAACTGAACTTGTATAAAGGAAGCACTCGTAAACACACTAAAACAATCATATACTGTACAAGCTGTTTGTGTAAAGGTCACTTTTTAATGTTTTCATATGGTTGTGTTGTTCTATATATATATATATAATATATATATATATATATATATATATATATATATATATATATATATACAGGGTGGTCATAAAATCTGGAAACATAGGACATTTTTCTCAGAACTGTAAAGTTATTTACAACGAGAATTTTTTTTTATTTTAATATATCTTGTTTCCAGACTTTATGGTCACCCTCTATATATATATATATATATATATATATTATCGTTTAAGAACGACTTGATCATTCTATACTGCGTATAACGTAGACATGATCATCCTTTCTTGAACACCCTGTATATGCGGTGTGTGTGTGTGTGTGTGTGTGTGTGCATTTGTTTAATTCCTTGTATACGTTTGTGGAAACATATATATATATATATATATATAAATAAAATGTTTTGTGTGTGTGTCTGCGTAGGTTTAGGTGTGAGTGGGTGAGTGTATTTATTCATATGTATAGATTTTATATAAAATTTCCATTTTACTATTAAATCATCTGTAATTACTGAAATTTGCGTATTATAAACTATTTTTTATGCAGAAAGATCATATGATTTTTATATACTTGTTATATAATAAAAAAATTACTTATATTTATAAGGGAATATTTTTATTTCTAATTTATTATTTAAAATATGTTTTCCCCACCTTGAATGCATAATTTTTTAACTCAATGAAATACTAAGAAAGAGAGAGAGAGGGAGAGAGAGAGAGAGAGATTAAAGCTACATTCTGAAAATTTTAAAATTTAGTATTTAAATTACTATACAACTGAAAATCACATTCATTTGAAATTTGTTTTCAAAAAAAAAATGATTACCTTAATTGGGCGTTCCCAGATTCCAATCCTTATGTAAAGAAAATCACCCTTGCAGTCGAACTTTGCGTGAACTCTGTAATTAAAAGAGCGAGGAATGTTTGCGGATTTTCCACTATTCATTATTCAAGTTTTGACTTAAATTATAAGGTCTCGAACGCGAAAGAACATCGTCCAATCAAAAGATATGTTTTTTCTCTCTCTTCAATCGGCTTCTGAAATTTGCTCGATTGGTGAATTGCATTTGGCATTCGGTAAAGAGAATTTTACTTGTTGGTATTTCACTTAATATCTGTTATTCATTAAAGAAGGTCTTAATTGAACTTTCCTAGTAAATTAAATGGGAGAGAGAGAGAGAGAGAGAGAGAGAGAGAAGAACATCAATGGAAAAGAAGAAACGAATTAAGACAATTGTTTACAGTTAAGTAAAGTCTTTGCATTTACAATAGTTTCAAAACGTGCTGTCAAGAAGCGCACGTTTCTTATCGATAAATATTGGTAAGAGACATGAATGTTCGGGACAGAACTTTTCCAATCGATTGTACATTTTGACTCTATACATTTTATCACATTTTATCACATTTTATCACATGCTTCTGTATAAATACTTCTGTGAAACAGTTGACGCCATCTCACTGTATTAAAAAATAGAACAAAATAAATATCAAAGTGACGTCATCTGATCAACACGACACTTTATCGCAAATTATTGTGGATTAGATTAAGTTAGCTCAGGTTAGGTTGGTATAAGTTAGGTTAAGTTAAGTTACGTTACGCTATGTTAGGTTAGTTAGGCTAAGTTACGTTACGCTAGGTTAGGTCAGCTTAGGTTAGTTTTCCAGAGTGTTGACAGTATGGCCTCTCGATGAAATGGATACAAGTCCTTTATAAAACAGTCAAATTATGATGTATTTATACATTTCTAGAGGCAATATTTATAGTCAAATATTGCCTCTAGAAATGACCAAATACGCAACTTCAATATTTTAGAAAAATCAATAAGAAACTTAATTATAAAAGTGTTATATATATATATATATATATATATATATATATATATATATATATATATATATATATGTATGTATGGATGTATGTATGTATATATAATTAAATTAACCTTAAATATTTACTTTTTTGCCATTAAGCATTAGTAGCGTAACTTTTCTCATTCTGAAGATCTTGGAAATTGTTGGAATTAAATATGTCTTACATAAGTGGAAATATTGTTTCATTAACTTAATTTCTATGCAAATTTAAGGATATTTGGGCAAATAATTCTGTCAGGATATATCCTGAATCTGTTATTTGATTGCATACTTTGCTGTAAGTATGATTAATTATCATAACTGTTATAAGTATGATATACAGTGTGTGTGTGTATATATATATATATATAATATATATATATATGAGAGAGAGAGAGAGAGAGAGAGAGAGAGAGAGAGAGAGAGTGTCCCCATAAGTCTGGTCTTATAGGAAAATTTATTTTAAATAGCTAATTGGAAGTGAGTTACACTCGTGAGGAAAAGGCGGAGGCCTTTTCCTCAGGAGTGTAACTCACTTCCATATTAGCCACTGCGTGTTATTCTACCTGCAACAAAAAAAAAGGTCCCAAAACAAGACCTCACTTTGAACATTCGTTTTAGTTCTAATGTATTACTTTTGTAAATTTAATTTAAAATAAATTTTCCTATGAGACCGGATTTATGAGACACCCTGTGCTACATAATAAGGTGCTACAGAATAAAAGGTACAAAACTCTGCCGCAAGCCAAACAGATAACACCAAAACTCACAAATCAGGGATCTTGAAGTAATAATGTCATCGGATGTAGAATTCAGAGAACACTATAATATTACAATCACAACAGATAGAAAAGTAATGGGAGTTATCTGGAGGAGCTTCCCCAGCAGCAGAAAAGCAAACATCTTTTGCTAAAATTATGGAAGAGTTTAGTCCTACCAGTAATTGAGTATTGCTCAATACTCACAAGCTCATACAGAAAACGAGACATTGCGAATATCGAAGCTATACAAAGGACTTTTACGTCTGAGATACAGGAAACGAAAGATGGAGACTACTGTTATCTATCGACTACAATCTCGGAAACGCTACTCCCTGGAAGGAAGAATCGAGCGGTACACAATAATATACGTATGGAAAATAGTGGAGGGTTGTGTTCTTAATCTTAGAAATGCAATACAAACAAACTGGAATGAGAGAAGAGAGACATTCTCTAGTGTTCCAGCTGCAATGGGACAGAAGCTATGAAAACGAAGCTGAAAATACCCTCAGGATACGATGCCCAAAACTTTTTAATGTATTGCCAAAAGAACTGAGACACCTCCAGCATAACAACCTGAATAATTTCAAGAACCAGCTGAACAGGTTCTTGTGCAAAGTTCTTCACCAGCCACGCCTGGTTGACTAGGAGAGCAGGAGAAAGCGGAAACGAATTCTCTCGTGCATCAAATCTCACAAATGAGGGGGATTGTTGCAGAGGGGTCGACCGCAGATCAATCTCTCGTGCACAGCTAACCCAGCTGTTCATCCTTCCACACAATAAAAATTAGTTGGTAGATAATTGGGTACCCTGAGTAGCCGAGTGGTTAAGATCAAGTCCGGACGAGAACTTTGTAATTTCTGACCGGTCGTCGTTCGAAGTCCACGTTAAGCTATAGGTCTAAGGTGGAGCAACAAGCTTTACCTTCGTTAGAATGAACATTTCTGGCAGAAACAAAACCAAATATATATATATATATATATGAAAATTATTTCACGAAAGTAACACGTGAAAAATATTTATGATGAATAAAACCACGAAGGAAAGGAAACACAAAACGGTGCTCAAGCGCTTTCGTCTAATGACATCCTCAGGAACACTGAAATACATAAAAGGTTACGGCCTATATATAGGTTACAGAAAGAGAAAAAAAAAAAAAAATAAATAACATACATACACACAATATACATATATATATATACATACATATCTACACACATACACACACACACACATATATATATATATATATATATATATATATATATGCAATAAACGGAGAAGTAAAATTAAACTTAAAAATTAAGGATTAGAGGATTAACAAAGAGGCATATCGATTTTTAGCACAAGATCAAATGAGTTATAAAAATAATACAAATTTATACTGGAGATACGCCCGGGTTTAACACTTTGCCTTTTTAGAGTCAAGTTTCGATATATATAAAAATAAATTGAAGATTAAAAGTTAATAAAGTAGCTTACAAGTTTACCAAAGATTAAGTGTCCTACCCTTTTTATCTAGATTTGTTTTGAAGGAATTCAAAACAACAGGATCGAGTTGAAAAAGACCTTTGCTTATGTTGAAGTTATTTGAAAGTTGAATAATGGCAGACTCAAGAATATTTCTATTGACAATGTTGCTCGAATGAAATAAAACTGAAGCATTATTCCAATCAATACAGTGGGATAACTCTGACAAATGGACGGGAAAGGATTTGCACACACGTATAAAACAGCATCAATATTCCGTCAGAACAGGACAGTTGTCCAGTGCTCTTTTTGTCCATTTGTCAGAGTTATCCCACTGTATTGATTGGAATAATGCTTCAGTTTTATTTCATTCGAGCAACATTGTCAATAGAAATATTCTTGAGTCTGCCATTATTCAACTTTCAAATAACTTCAACATAAGCAAAGGTCTTTTTCAACTCGATCCTGTTGTTTTGAATTCCTTCAAAACAAATCTAGATAAAAAGGGTAGGACACTTAATCTTTGGTAAACTTGTAAGCCACTTTATTAACTTTTAATCTTCAATTTATTTTTATATATATCGAAACTTGACTCTAAAAAGGCAAAGTGTTAAACCCGGGCGTATCTCCAGTATAAATTTGTATTATTTTTATAACTCATTGATCTTGTGCTAAAAATCGATATGCCTCTTTGTTAATCCTCTAATCCTTAATTTTTAAGTTTAATTTTACTTCTCCGTTTATTGCATATATATATATATATATATATATATATATATATATATATATATATATATATATATGTGTATGTGTGTAGATATGTATATATATATATATATATGTATATATGTTTGTGTGTATGTATGTTATTTATTTATATTTTTTTTTCTCTTTCTGTAACCTTATATAGGCCGTAACCTTTTATGTATTTCAGTGTTCCTGAGGATGTCATTAGACGAAAGCGCTTGAGCACCGTTTTGTGTTTCCTTTCCTTCGTGGTTTTATTCATCATATATATATATATATATATATATATATATATATACACAGTGGCGCTTATAAGTATTCGTACAGACAAATATTTCAGTTATATTCGTCCTTATTTTTTGTACCATACCGTTCGTTTGGAGGAATTTGACAAATAAAAAAATTAGTTCAGCTTAAACATATAATATGAAACATCAAAGAATTTGAGGAAAATAAAAAAAATGTTAAAATGCAAAAGTTTTCATACATTTATTTAAAAAAATATTTAATGCTTTGTGTGTTCACCTTAGGCTTGACGAATTTAAGAATTTGATCAGTAGTGTAAGCAATGGGTCGTCGTGGTAAAGAGCTGTCTACAATCTTAAGAGATCTGTTATTGCTGAACAAGAGTCTGGAAAGAGTTATAGGAAGATAGGTGAAGAACTTCGAATTCTATTTACTAGTCCGTGGACCAGAAGGGTTGATCGGTACCACTCGGGGAAACCAAACGTCCCTCATACCAATGATGAAGGATGCTAAGTAGATGATAATAATGCTTGCTGGACATTTCAAAAACGTAGCTTTATTGTTTTAGCATTTTAAGTTTGGCCCAATATTAAAATATTAGGTGCCTATGTTTGATGATGATTTACACCAAAACGCTACCAGACACAGATGTCCAGCAAGCATATTTGGAAACTACAAATTATAAGCTTTCCAAAAAGCACTGTTTCATCTGGTTCGCCTTAGTGGTACCGATTGGTCAAAATTTGGGGTCTGGCTCACGGACTATATCAAAACTTTACCAAGGTGTGGACGATCTTGCAAGATTTCAGAACGTACAGCTAGACGGACTGGAAGAATGGCTGCTGAGAGTCCACAAGTGACATCAGGTGATATTTGCCAAACATTAAAACTGTCTAAGATCGCTGACCATCCCTCTACTCTACGTCGTACATTGAGAAAGAATCGTCTGCATGGAAGAGTTGCACGAAGAAAACCTCTGCTACGAAAAGCGCACAAAGAAGCTCGTTTAAAGTACGCCAAGGATCATCAAAATGATGGATTTACATTCTGGAAGAAAGTTCTGTCGACAGACGAGACCAAAATTTAAGTATTCGGAAACAACGGGCAACGGCATGTTTAGTGAAAATCAAATACTGCATTCGAGGTGAAAAACATCCTTCCAGCGGTTGGACATGGTGGCAGTAGTTTGCTTCTTTACGGATGCTTTAGTGCTTCTGGTCCAGGAAAGTTTGTTGTCATCAATGGAATCTTGAATTGGAAGAAATATCAGGAAATTTTAGAAGAAAATGTATTGCCTTCAGTTCGGGAATTGTGAGTAGGTCGCAGCAAGATAATGATCCAAAACATAAAAGTATGAGCACCATGAAGTGGCTTCAACAAAAAAAAATTTGAAGTTTCTCGAGTGACCCAGTCAAAGCCCAAATCTGAATTTAATCGATAATTTATGGTTTGCGTTGAAAAGAGCTATCCACAATAGAAACCCTTCGAATCTGAATGAATTGCAATAATTTTCTTTAGAAGAATAGGCTAAAATATCTACTGAGGTGTGTCAAAACCTTTAGAAAAATACCCAAAACGAATCATTGAAGTCATTCAAACAAAAGAAGGTGTACACACAAAGTATTAAATAATTTTGTAAGTAAATGTACGAAAACTTTTGCATTTTAACTTTTATTTTATTTTCCTTAAATGCTTTGATGTTTTACATTATGTGTTGGAATTAAACTCATGTTTTATTTGTTAAAATTTTCAAACGAACGGTAAACTTTTCATAATTATCATATGCATGGTACAAAAGATAAGGATGAACGAATATAACTGAAATATTTCTCTATACAAATACTTATGAGCGTCACTGTATATATGATGCTGCATTAAAAGCAATGGAAGAAATCCGAAAGGAATTCTAATGAAGAAATCAAAATAACGGTGACCAAAACAACCTTCTGCTTTAAAATACAGGTTAGAGGGTTAACATTATTTTCTGTACTTGAAATTCTCTCGGGTCTTTTCCGTTTGGGGGCTAGCAGCGAATTTTAATGAAAATTGGTATACTAATGTAGTTTTGGTCACTGATTTCAAAAATAACTTTTTTTTTTTTGGAGAAATGAAAAACAAACATGTTAGAGCACTTTAAATAATTAATATGTGTTTTAACTAGCTTAAACTAGTTACAGAGGATTGTGTTAAATTTAGCCAGAGTCACAAACTGCTACTGTTTATGAAAAAGTGCTCTAAGTGTGGGAAGGTGTGTTCCTTTGTTAAAAATACCCAGTTCTTTCGTTGCCAAAATCGTCGGTCAAACGGTAGAAAGTGCAACTTTACGAAGAATACGTTTTTTGAAGGATCCGGCAGGTCTGTAAAAGTAGCAGAAAAAAATCAAGAATTAATGCCCAGTTAGTTCAACTGAATACTCGGTTAGGTCAATTGAGTGCCAGGTTAGGTTAATTGAATGCCCGGTTAGGTCAACTGTACGCCTTTGACGATTGGTTAGGTTAAGTCATGATATTTTCGTTAAAAACACATTACTTATTTAAAGTGCTCTAACATGTTTGTTTTTCATTTCTCCAAAAAAAGAAAGTTATTTTTGAAATCAGTGACCAAAATTACATTAGTATACCGATTTTCATTAAAATTCGCTGCTAGCCCCCAAACGGAAAAGATCCATTCTCTCTATGGACAGAAGTTCCACATGTCAGAGTTTTGGATTTCGCTGGGTGACATTTCGTTAACATGACTGTTCTATCTATCCAAATCATCGACGTATTTTGGAATTTATCAGAACCATACCCATAGACGACTTCCCATCGACACTAAACAACAAACTTAACATAACCTATCGTAACGTAACTTATGCTAACTTAACGTAATCTAACCTAAATTAATTTAACTCGTAATAACTTGCCGATTCTATGTCACGTCGATCAGATGTCGTTAGACCGATATTATACACATATTATAGATATGAGGCGCTCCGTGCGACAGTGACGAGCGCGCCAAATTTAAGTTACAGGAGAAAACGCGCATTAAAGTTTTAAAGCTAGTACACATGGTCTACCTCGCCCCCCCCGCCCTCTAAAACAATGGAAAATTATCGGCAATAAAGAGGAGCCTGCCATATGAGGACCGTGTTTTATGAAAGACAATGGATAGACCTTTGTACCATAAAAAACTGATTTTTTGCGACCATGGCGGGCTCGTCACTGTCGTACGGGAGCGCCTCATATGTTATAATGTTATTTGTTATAATGTTTCAGACTAACAAAGACCCAAGGAGCCACTCATGGCTGATTTACCTAACCGTGTTTGTAATTGTGTATTGCGCATGTCCTCCGTGGTGGCGGAGGGGACCTACAATTTTTTGCGGGTTCCGAACCACAAAACCCTTAATTTTACTACCTTAAACTATACCCAATCTATCAACATATATATCTAATCGATTTTTAAGCATGTTTATAGACATGCTACTAATTACTTCTACCGGCAAACTATTCCAGCTATTTACTATTCTATGCGTAAAAAAGTTTTTGGCAACTGTTGTCTCGAACCTTCTACTTGTCAGCTTACACCTGTTATGTTAGATAATATATTACACATTACACAGTTCATCTAACATATTACGTTGAGTTTTCAGGAGCTAATCCCGGGTAGGTGCATGGGATTATAGGAATGGAGGATTTCTTTAGAATTAAAACAATGGAGACCCGTTGTAAATTACAAGTGTATGTATTACGCTGCAATTCAAAACTAGGAATTTATACACGCCCCTTTTAAGTCCACGAGTTTTCCTTGAAAATTAACTTTATTCATAGTCATGTTCGCAAAGTCCAACATTGAAAAGATCTATTGACTACATTCACGATTAAAAGTTAAAGAAACAAAAGCTGAAGATACAGAAGCAGCTTCCGACCAATATTGGAACACTTTATGCCAACCATCTCACCGCGACGCATAACGTCTATTAAACTTTACACTTATATGCACCAACCATTAATTTTTGTAAAACGGGTGTGCCAATACATTTATTTTGTTAATCCAAGTTTTTCTTTGCAATTGCCTGATTGTATTCTAAATAAAGATTATGCATACATTGAGAGTTTATGGGTGTTTGCCAATATTAACGAAGTATAGAAAAATAAATACTAGTATATATATATATATATATATATATATATATATATATATATATATATATATATATATATATATATATATATGAAAATTATTTCACGAAAGTAACACGTGAAAAATATTTATGATGAATAAAACCACGAAGGAAAGGAAACACAGAATGGTGCTCAAGCGCTTTCGTCTAATGACATCCTCAAGAACACTGAAGTACATAAAGAGTTACAGCCTATATAGGTTACAAAAAAAAATATATATATACAGGGTGTCCCGTAAGTCTGGACCCATAGGGAAAAATAATAAAATTACA
The DNA here is from genome assembly GCA_023014485.1 of Bathynomus jamesi. NCBI lineage: Eukaryota > Metazoa > Arthropoda > Malacostraca > Isopoda > Cirolanidae > Bathynomus > Bathynomus jamesi. Next base: position 36,774 of record JAJOZX010010753.1, on the reverse strand, counting down.
AAATAGTCCAAAAATTTATTACATAATCTGTTCAAAGTGTCCGCCGTTGTGTCGCACACATAGTTGAAGACGCAATCTCCACTGCGACCACTTTCTGAATCACAGTCGCAGAAATTTCTTGACACGCCTCCACAATGCGTGCTTTAAGGTGGAAAATGTCCTGAAGTTTGACCTCGTACACTTTGGCTTTCAAGTGGCCCCACAAATAAAAATCATAATAAAAAATAATAATAAATAATAATAATAATAAAAAAATATATTATAAATCCCTATGGGTCCAGACCTACGGGACACCCTGTATATATATACAATAAACGGAGAGATAAAAATAAAAAATTAAACATTAAAGGATTGTGGGAGGAGCATACAAATTTGTAAGGAAAAACTACCGATTTTTAGCACAAGATCAAATGAATTGTTTCCAACCAATGTTATAGATAATTAAAAAAAAAAAAAATACAAATTTATACTGGAAATCTGCCCGAGTTTTAGCACTCTGCCCTTCTTGTTTAAGTTCGATGTACATAAAAAAATAAATTGAAAAATAAAAGTTTAGAGTAGCATACAAGTTTACCAAAGATTTAGCATTCTACCCTTCTTATCTAAATCTGTTCTGAAGGAATTCAAACCAACAGGATCGAGTTGAAAAAGACCTTTGCTTATGTTGAAGTTATTTGTAAGTTGGATAATGGCAGACTCAAGAATATTTCTATTAACAATGTTGCTAGAGTGAAATAAAACTGAAGCATTATTCCAATCAATACAGTGGGATAACTCTGACAAATGGACAAAAAGGGCACTGGACGACTGTCTTGTTCTAACGGAATATTGATGCTGTTTTATACGTGTGTGCAAATCCTTTCCCGTCTGACCTATGTAAAAGGAATCACATTGTTTACAACCAAATTTATAGATAATGCCTGAATTATTGGTAGACGAAAGCGCTTCAGCACCATTCTGTGTTTCCTTTCCTTCATGGTTTTATTCATCATATATATATATATATATATTACGTATTCAAACAGCTCTTAAGGGATTTAAAATTTAATAACATTTTACTAATTTCAGATAGACTAAAATAGTAAACGGTATTATAAAGCTTAAGTACCTCAAAAGTTTTTTTCAATATCTTACACTTCAGTATACGACTATTCTCCATCTTGGGCGATATAACGTTTGTCCTATTTTGCAAGGATTGAAACATTTTCGATTTGTTGCTGTGTGATTTGGCGGACTGCTGTTTCGATTCGCGCTTCAGTGCTGCCAAATGTTGAGGCTTTGTGGCGTAAACGATACTCTTTACATGACCCCATAAAAAGAAGTCTAAAGGGGTTAGGACGAGTGAGTGAAGTGACCACGGAAGTTTTTCTCTTTTCTCCTTTCTCAATCCATTTTCCTGGCAAAGTTTGAATCAAAAATCCTCCAACATTCAAAATATAGTGGCAGGGAGCTCCATCTTAATGGAAAATTGTTTGGTCCACAAGATTTAAGGTTGTGGATTGAGGGAGAAAGAAGTTCCGCAACATCGCAAGGTAGCGTTCTCCATTTATGGTCGCGTCCCCAAAACAAAAAGAGCACCATGTGAGCTGTTTTCTTTTGTAAGCCGCACCATCTAATGACCTTAGAAGAGTCTTTAATAATGCGAAAGTTCACTTGGTTTTTCAACTTTACCAAATGACGATCCATATTGCAACCCAGATAAAATGTCACTTTATCTGAATTGTAAATAACCCCATAAAGATGGAATCTTCTCTGATTTTTGTTAGAAATTTTTCCGATGCGTAACTTTGCGACATAATCCTCTTTCATTAAGTTCTGAACAACTTGAGTATTGTAAATACGTTTATAGAACTTCACCTTCAATACAGTATTGATAATGGAATGTTCACCTTCTTTGAAGCACAAGTAAGCGATTTTCTTGGGCTTCTTTCGAATTCATTTCGAACCGATATTAACGAGGTTTAAAATGAAGTAAAACATACTCTACAAAGTACTTAGTTACAGACTTATTTGATGTGTAAACCATATCCTCTGCTCTTCTCCAAGCCTACAAACACCCACAGGAAAAGCATACAGATAAAACTAGGAGTAAAGGTTTATATTTTGTTTATTAAAATGAATAACCAAACGCTGAAGAGAAAAGAGAGTTAAAAATCTTATGTTTCCATCCCCAAATGTGTGAGAAACAAACAGTTTTACTTATCCGAGTTCTTAATCAGCTGACGACCTGAATTTCCCTTGTACTCTTAAGTTCATCACCCATTGCAGCCGTAGACACACCTACTGTATATTGGTTTACAGTCCCTTCACACAAATATACGGTTTAAATATTCAGTCCTCTAACCTTTCCTTTAATTAACAAATTTTAGCTCCATTAATGACGTTCTTACTTTATATTACATTAACATTTACAATGCTACCTACCCACCATTTGTTCACTCATATTTAAATATTCTAAACTACAGTAGCTGACCCAGCCCAAAATGCACTATTTATGTTGGATGAAGGACGTAAAACAGATCAACCAACCAAAATAAATGTTCGAACTGCAGGCCATGAATCTATTTATATGTCACTTCTCTTACGTAAACTACTACGGATATGGTGTATATAGCATTATGGTGTGTATATATATACACACACACACACACACACATACATATATATATATATATATATATATATATATATATATATATATATATATATATATATATATTATATATATATATATATATATATATATATATGAACATTGACACACCCTTTTGAACGTTCGCTTTTACTTCCTCAATGTTGCGTGGTTATGACTTGTAAACCACAACCTTCATTCAGGTGATCCCACAAAGAAGTGGACATCTTAATTAAGAAGTGTTCCAACTTCCCTATTAAAATTTAACAATGCTCACAGTGGTTTTGTTCTCTAACGAAATTAACAAATGACATTCGTATAATAAATTATTTCACAAGGGCAGGATTTATGGTTTATAAACCTTTTTTGTTTTACCTTCATCAGTGCTTATTCACAACTATCTTAAACATTAAGTTAATAAACTTTTGGAGTAAGTGTAGTTTACGTCCCCCTGTGGTGCCTATTGTAGTTTACGTTCCCCTACATTATCCTAGTGTAGTTTACGTCCCCCGTGGTGCCTATTGTAGTTTACGTTCCCCTACATTATCCTAGTGTAGTTTACGTTCCCCTACATTATCCTAGTATAGTTTGCGTTCCCCAACTTTGTCCGCCTATACTTAATCAAATAAAACGTTAAAACTAACGAAAATATTACGACTTAACCTAACCAATCGTCAATTTATATATATATATATATATATATATATATATATATATATGTAAAGAACGACGCTTGTGTAGAAGAACGTTCCGCACAAGATGAGGAGGGAGAACGAACAAATGAAAAATGAGGTAACCACCCCGGAATCGAACCCGGGATCTTCCGATTGCCGGTCAGATATGCTATCCACTACACCATGGGCCTCGATTAATCAGAAGTCGTGCGGAACGTTCTTCTACTACACCAGCGTCATTCTTTACATTAATTATACTGTGTGTTGTTTGCAGTTAAAATGTATATGTGTGCGGCATGCGAAGGTGCCCTCTCAGGGCATTGGTTTCTGCTCGTATGTAGGAGAATTACGACTTCTGATTAATCGAGGCCCATGGTGTAGTGGATAGCATATCTTACTGGCAATCGGAAGATCCCGGGTTCGATTCCCGGGTGGTTACCTCCTTTTTCATTTGTTCGTTCTCCCTCCTTATCTTGTGCGGAACGTTCTTCTACACAAGCGTCGTTCTTTACATTAATTATACTGTGTGTTGTTTGCAGTTAAAATGTATATATATATATATATATATATATTGACGATTGGTTACGTTAAGTCGTAATATTTTCGTTAGTTTTAACGTTTTATTTGATGGATTAATTTTAAAAATGTCTCCTAAAGATCCTAGTGTAGTTTACGTTCCCCAACTTTGACCTAGTGTAGTGTGTGTCCCTTTTGCGTCAGGGGACGTAAACTACACTTGCTCCAAACTTTTAAACAAAAGCCAAATTGAAATATAAATAAATAATCTATGAAACTCTTTTTGAAAATGGAGGAAATGCTTATTTATTACTGATAGGAAATTTTGAATTGGATTTAATTTTAGATTATTTTAATTGTTGAAAGAGATACAGTCATTCAAGTTAGGTTTTTGACGTGAATATAAAAATAGTCACTAGCAAGTTAGAGTCAGTATCCTTTGTCTTGCATACAATTTTGAAGTTGTAGTTTTTCACAGGATGATCCATTTACAATTTACAATTCAGTGTTCTATTTACACATGTTTGAGACATACAGTAGGTGTAACAAGAAATATAATAATATCTATATATAAATATAAGAATGATCGGGGATTTTATGCATTGAAAATGTTGTTACTGTACAGGGTGTCCCGTAAGTCTGGACCCATAGGAAAAATAATAAAATTACAAAATAGTCCAAAAATTTATTACATAATCTGTTCAAAGTGTCCGCCGTTGTGTCGCACACATAGTTGAAGACGCAATCTCCACTGCGACAGCACTTTCTGAATCACAGTCGCAGAAATTTCTTGACACGCCTCCACAATGCGTGCTTTAAGGTGGAAAATGTTCTGAAGTTTGACCTCGTACACTTTGGCTTTCAAGTGGCCCCACAAATAAAACTCCAGCGGAGTAAGATCATAATAAAAAAATAATAAAAATAATAATAAAATAATAAAAAAATATATTATAAATAAATTTTTGGACTATTTTGTAATTTTATTATTATTTCCTATGGGTCCAGACTTACGGGACACCCTGTATGTCAAATTACCCTAAAAGTTGTCAGATAAACAAATTTTGAACTTATCAATCTTCTTGAACAGGCGGTGGGGTCTTTTGAAAGATAAAACTTTTGACTGACGAACCAAATTCTCGAATCGTCGAGAAATTGCTCTCGAATGAAAAATTTCGGGACAAAAATATTTGGATCTTCATTTACAAATACCGGGACATAAAATGATCTGCAGCACTGTCTAATCTAACTAATTTAACCTAACTACCTACCTGACCTAACTTTAACAAAACCTAATTTAACTTAACCTAATCTAACCCAATACAACCTAATCTAACCCAACACAACCTAACCCAACTATACTGAATCAACATTTACAAAGACTACTATTAGAAATTTGCAAGACAGAAGAAACTCCAAGAAAACATTTCACTACAACATTTCTTGAAAAATTCTAGTCTTAGAGTGGCCACAAAGTCCTTTTGCAGTGAAATTACAGTATATCTGTGTGCTGCCCTTGTTTTTCATGCAAAAAGACTTTGTGGCCACTTTGTAGTTTTTGTTCTGTCGTTTAAAGTATAATAAGCCCCTTGACAGGCATAGTTAGGAGTGAACAAATGTCAGTAAAAAAGCTGTCTAATCTCTGATACGTTTTTATGTGTCCAAAACTTGTCAAAAATTTACATCTTAACTTTGGGGTTTTGTGTAGAAAACGACACATAGATAAACTAGGAAAAATAGTCAGTTAATATGTAATAGGCTTTCCACAAGCTTCACAATGGAGACAGGCAATTAATAAGTTTTTGCATCATGGTGTGCCAAGATTTTGCCACTGTTCATGTTAAAGCTTTCTAAAGACTTCCCACAGACATGGAACAAGATCTTCATTTCAGCAGTTGAAGAACAAGGTCTTCTCAAATGTGTTCAATAGGGTTCATGTCAGGTCTTTTAGGTGTTCAAAGAAGAACGTGCAACTCATTTTTTCCCTTAACCTAAGTGGTACTTCTGGAGGTGTGATGTGCAGCACAGTCTTTTTTTTTGCAGTCTATGGTGAGTAGTTGAGTTAAATAAGATACCCTTGCCATCCAACACGTGAATCTCACTCTGCTTATATTTCTGCCCAGAATCGTCCAAAATCTGTTCTTCGACTTGCCAAACATTGTTTCATCAGACAAAAATGTGAAAACCTATCTAATTCTAATTCTTCTCGCTCTTTCTGGCCTCCAACTCAACCCTGGACGATTCCGGTGCTGTTCATTCATCTCCTCCTCCCTCTAACTTAATTATATCTGAAATTAGAATCTATTCCAAAGATTTTTTTTATTCCCTATCTGGGCTCAATTCTAGGAAGGCGTACGGTCCTGATGGTGTCCCTCCTGTTATTCTGAAGAACTGCTTCCGTGATGATACACTGCCTAGGCAAACTCTCTCTCTTTGTCTTTCATTTGGTACTTTTTCTTCCTGCTGGAAGTTCGTTTTCATTCAGCGTGCCCCAAAGAAGGGTGACCGCTATCAACCCCTCCAACTATTGTCCAATTCCTTTGATTTCTTGCCTTTCTAAAGTTTTCGACCTATCCTTAATAGGAAGATTCTTAAACATTTCTCAACTCACAATTTTCTTTCCGATGTATGGGTCAGTATGGGTTCCGCAAGGGACGACGCTCTACTGCCTTCCTTCGGTTTCTATCATTCTATCTGTGCCTTCATCTCTAATTTCCTTTCTGGCCGATCTATCCCCGACTCTTCTTCTCCTAAAGCTATTTATTAATAGTGGTGTTCCTCAAGGCTCTGTCTTGTCACCCACTCTTTTCCTTTTATTTATGAACGCTCTATTAACTCGCACTTCCTGCCCTATCCTCTCTTATGCCGATGATTTTACCCTTCACTTCTCCACCCACTTCACAAAGCGTCCCTTTCAACAGTCACTCCATGCTTCGCGTGAGACGGCTATGGCGCACCCGACCTCTGATCTTTCTACTCTCTCTGATTGGGACAGAGAAAACCTTGTGGTTTTCAATGTCTCAAAAACCCGGCTCCTTCATCTGTCTACTCGTCACAATCTTCCACACGACTATTCCCTTATATTCAAAAATACACAACTCACTCTTTCCTCTTCTCTTAACATTCTTAGCGTTTCCTTTTATTGTGATCTTTCTTGGAAAGATCACATATACTCTCTTTCTAAAACAGCATCTAAGAGGTTAGATGTGCTCTACCGACTGCGCAGTTTCTTCACCCCCACTCAGCTGTTGTCTCTGTACAGGAGTTTTGTCCGCTCCTGTATATAGTATGCTTCTCATGTGTAGGATGGCTCAACCCACACAGCTACAGTATACTTGACCGGGTGGAATCAAAATCTTTCGTCTCATCATTTCCCAACTTCTTGCTGACTGTAATCCCTCTCCATTCGCCGAAATGTTGCTTCACTTTCTTTTTACTATCGCTATTATAACGGACACTGCTCTTCTGAACTCTAACTGCATTCTTCCTCTTTTAAGGAGAGCATTCAGTACCAGACTTTCGACACATTCTCATTCCTTTTCTGTCCAACTCTCTAACGCAAGGGTTAATCAATATTCTCAATCTTTCATCTACTCAACCGGTCAACCACAGAACAACTGTTCTCAGTGCATCTTTCCTCCTGTCTATGAACTCCAATCTTTCAAACGCAGAGTGTCCAGACATCTCGAAAACTTTAAACCTTGATTTTGGCTCTCTTCTTCTTATATCGTGGGGAGGGGGTGCGTTTTTTGCGAGCATTCGCCCTTGGCCTCCTTCCTGCATAAAAAAAAAACGCGTGGAACAATGGAAGGAAGTGAATCTCAAGAATGGATATGTATTTAGTGGAAGTAAGACCTCCCTTCATGAACAGTCAGTTCAGTCTCCATAGCTTTTCATATGGCTTCTCATACGATTACACTAAAACTACCCTGTTGCGATGCCATTTTCGTGTTAATTTATACTTTTTAAAATTATTTCTGGGAATTCCTTGGAACCAGTAAAAATCCAGTCGCGACCCATCAGTTAAAATTCACTGCACCAAACTAATTTTTTCATTATGTTGATTTTTTCTTTTTCTCTGACCATACATTGCATTTATTTATTGAGGTCATCTCTGCAGTTTCAATTTCTTTGTCATTAATCCTTCTTTTTAGCCTCTAGTCTTAAATGATTCGCATTTTTACAGTAAAATTTAATAGTTTTGTATCACATCCAAACCACTTATTCATTTCCTCACTTCCAAAGTATTCAACTTTTAATTAAAAATGATGTAGTCACACACACACACACACACACAATAACTTCCCGCAGCCTTCTCTAAATAGAAATATTAGTTATGTAACTTTAAAAGAAGTTATCATATCATCTGAAAAGAAGCTTTGATACCCAAAAGAAGGAAAAACTTCTCCAAGAATGTATCCTCAAAAAGAAGTTATTTCGGAGCAAGTGTAGTTTACGTCTCCCTGACACGAAAGGGGACACAAACTACACTAGGTCAAAGATGGGGAACGTAAACTACACTAGGATCGTTAGGAGACTTTTTTTAAATGAATCCATCAAATAAAACATTAAAACTAACGAAATATTACGACTTAACCTAACCAATCGTCAATTATATATATATATATATATATATATATATATTATACAGTATAAATTGACGATTGGTTAGGTTAAATCGTAATATTTTCGTTAGTTTTAACGTTTTATTTGATTAGGTATACGCGGACAAAGTTGGGGAACGCAAACTACACTAGGATAATGTAGGGGAACGTAAACTACACTAGGATAATGTAGGGGAACGTAAACTACACTAGGCACCACAGGGGGACATAAACTACACTTGCTCCGTTATTTTTTCTAAATTAAGAAAGCTTTATTTTGAGTGTACATAATTTCAAAGAAAATGTAAATAAATAAATACATGAAGGAGATTAGAAAATGCCTTCTATAAATTAGATCAAAATAGAATAAAGTCGAATTCGACTTGGTTCCACTCGACTTAATTCCAGTTCGATTGGCTAAATTTGATCTTACTCCTTTACGATTTAATTACAGTGAGTTCGATCTAATTCCGCTTCTGCCTTATTACTAACGTAACCCGAGCTAACTTGACCTAACCAAACCTAATCTAATAATGCCCAAATCAGGCTCTAATATATCAATTCTTTTATATAAACAACTATGGTCATAACATTCTAGTAGAGACGTTGGCATATTCCTTTCGAATATCTGGTTTTTCACTGGTGTGTGGTCGTGATTTGTAAATCACAGACTTCAGATGACCTCACAAAAGGGTTCAGCTGTGAAAAGAGTGTGTAAACGTCTCTGTACTAAAATAATACTTAATGGCCGCAACAGTTTATGTAAGTGAAATGACACATAAACAGCTTCACGACCCGCAATTGGAACATTTATTGACTTCATAAATATCCCACATAGGGTTTGATCTTTTGTTCTCCTCGTATATTACAGGTGTCCAAAAAGTAAACCATATCAAAATTAATTTTTTAAAATCCTAATTTCTTGAATGTTAGACACATGGGAACCGGGTGGAATTTATTTTAAAGCTTGAAGTTTTCTCTTTCGAGTGATATACAAGAAATTTCACCACAGTTTCATATTTCTATCATTTTAGCAAATTATGATGAAAGGTTGTAATAAAAATGGGGGAAACGCCGGTAGGAGACGAGAGAGCATGCAAAAACCCTTGCGTGAGAGCAAGAAGTGATTTTAAAAGCGTTTAAAATTACAGCTTACCCCAAAAATTCTTCAATATCTATCTAGACCAGTGGTTCCCAACTGTTTTTTAGGTCAACGCCCACTTATGTCCATCAATATTTGCTGGTGCCCCCTCATGAAGATAACATTATAACAGGATAAGTGATAAGTAATTTATTAACAGAAGGTAGCAATTTTACAGTTCCGTAGCGCTCCCCTAAGATTCTCAAACGCCTACGTTGGGAACCACTGATCTAAACCTACACCATACTCTACAAGTATCCACCACACAATCGGATGCATAGATCGACACATCAACGCCTATTCGTGCTCACACGCTTTAGAGTCTCCTCCCTTACACCAGAGCAAAGTATAAGGACGCGGTTGGTCGGTGGTGTTGCCAAGTGGAACGTGTCTCTGGGATACCAGACTCGATGGAGACTTCAAGGAGCGTGCCACACAAAAGTTTGCGTTCCGTAGCGGCAAGTATAATGATATCGTGTCTTCTAGCGGTGTTTCCCAGTTGTTGTTTTTTTTTATCTCAACTTGGTCATGATTATTTCCTAAACTAAAAGACGTACTAAACTGTGATTAAATGTCCAATATATTACTAAAGCGGGGAAACTTCAGCCGGTTGTTATAAGGTCTAATTTTCAAGAAGTTATTAATTACTAACTTTGGTACGCCATATATATCTATCTATCTATTTATCTCTCTCTCTCTCTCTCTCTCTCTCTCTCTCTCTCTCTCTCTCTCTCTCTCTACTGTATATATATAACAGTGAATACTTACAAATTAAAACATTGACTATAAATAAATAATATATACACAGTGTCCAAAAAGGTCAAGTCATAAAATTGCTCGTAATGAAATATAGTTTTATTGCATATACTTCCTCATCGATTTGGCTGAAACTCTAATTGAGTTTTATTATCCTCAATTGCTTTTATTTCTATTGTAATTAAGAAATAAGTCGTAGTTACAAAATATGGCTCTCACATGCAACATTTTATATATATATATATATATATATATATATATATATGTGTGTGTGTGTGTGTGTGTGTCCGTCCGTGTGCGTGTGTGTCCGTGCGCGCGCGCGTGTGTGTGTGTGTGTGTGTGTGTGTGTACGTGTACGTGTGAGCGTGCGTTAAATTTCTTTGTATCGATGAAACAACACTCACTTGCCTATGAGTGACATGCCTCTTTTCCTTCACTATTCTGTTTTTCCTCATCCAATAATTAATTATTGATCCTCATCAAATTTTTCATTTACATCTAACTTCTACTCCTTGTCTGAACATGTAGCGAAAACAATAAATAATAAATGGGATCAGCAGTGCGCAAACAATTTTATTATTGCATCTTTATAGCAAAACTCTCGGATAAATTACGAAAGAACAATAGACACTCGACATTACGAGTCCCATGCCTTAAAAAACGCAAGACATTTCTAAGATTAAGCAGCGCATAATTTCCCAAGATAATTCCGCTGATACTACCGTCTTGAGTGCGCCTCTGTAGGCCTATAATTGGGTTCCGTTTGTCACGAGATATTGCATGACTTGGACTCGTGGCGAGCGTCCCTTACAGATAAAAGTTTCAAGTTTCTTCTTTTTCGTTTTTTCACTCACAGCAAAGGAAATTGAATTCAAAATGAAATTCTATTTCAAATCTTTTATGACACTTTCCAATTCAGATTACATTTGTGCGGTATGACATTAAAACTATTATGTAGGCACATTTGTAAAAACTGTAACGACGCTCACCTTACGGAGATTGCATTACGGACAAAAGAAATGGAAAAGCCTTGAATAATTCAATGATGCTCGGACAAAGAGAGCGCACTAAACGAATTGTTTGCAAAACCCCCAATGTAAAACTCTGCCTTTAAAAGATCGTGATGTTCGATGTTGTAGCCGACCTTAATACTCGAAATTATATTAACAAATAGAAAAAAGAAGGATAGTTAGAAATTCAATTATAGAGATAAGATCTATAAAACATAAAAATATGTATATAAAATCATTTGCATTTTGAAAATTTTCAAAAATAACGGTCTTAAATATCAGCCAGCCATTCTAAGAACTGAAACGTTCGAACACATAAGAGACACCCCGTTCTATTCTCAAACTTAATCATGGCCCTCGAGGGTCACATTCCCAAGAATTAATACTGGTGTGAGGAAATTTTCTTGTACCTTCGGAGGCTCTTTTTCCCCTTGTGCGCGATCCTCTGTTCCTTCTCTCTTTCCCCATTTTTTTGTTTAAGCTTTGCTCTTCTTACCTTAGGCCATATTTGCACCTTCGCTCACTCTCAGTAATTATATATTATTCACCTTCTTGCCTTTATGAAATTCATTCCAGTTTTCTCATACGCGGAAGCTATTTATTTGGTCGACATTTGTTTTATTAAACCCATTGAAAAAAGACTCGCGCAACCCCATAACAGTAATAAGCTTTTTTCCCCCAAAAAAAATTGTATTCCACAAAATCAATATGTAATTTTTCAAGTCTACTTTTAATAAATTTTAATCCGAAAGAAAACTTGAACAGTTTACAAATAAAGTTTGCTCTATGCAGTAAAATATTAAAATGGGAGTATGAGGTAGGAAAAAGGAGTTTTCATAAGGGGGAATTGAGCACTTTTAATGACTGGAGTGATAAAACTGCAAAGTTATAGGCCCTCCGGAAAAGAAGTCTATTGAGCAGAACCACGACAAAAACTTTAGAAAATATGAGAAAATTAAAGGTGAATTGGAGAACAGGGAAAAAGTTAGTAGATATAAATTAACGAAGAAAAAGAAAATTTGAAAAAGAATGCAAATGCAAAGGGGGGTGATCGGGGAAGGGGGAGGGGGGGAAGGCGATGAAACCCCTTAAAAATTGTAAAAATTGTGTATAAAATGTAAAACGAAATAAAAATAAAAAATGGGAGAAGCGTTTTTAATAGATTTGAGAAATTTATATATAAAACAAAAAAAAAAAGAAGAAAAAAACCCCTCACGTCAAAATATTTAATTACAAAGCGGAGCGTAGTAATCTGAGCGGGAGCTTAAGTTCATTTACTAGTAACTTAAATTTATCATCGCAATACATTATGTAAGAGTATTTAATACAGAGCTATATGAAACGAATACCAAGCGTCCCTTTTAAATTATGGCTTAATGGAGGGTGTGAGAGAATTTTAGGATTTTATCCTGCTATTGGCACGAACTTTACACAAAAGTTTTAAATTTCTTATTTAAAGAATGTGCTGCAAATCGGATATACAGGATAAGAGCAACTTTTCAGAGTTTTAGTCTTTCACTCAGGTGTTAATATATAATTAAATTGATAGCTTCACGTAATGTATTTTTATATGTTGTTTATACTGAATTTCATATCATATACTACAATAACAGAGTGTTCATATATATTATAACGCCAAGTAAAGGAAAATATTCCTCCGAGTATTTTCGAGTTTATTACAACTCCTCCCTAGGAGATAATTTGTATATCTCCATTCCCTGAAGAGGAGTTGTATGATATACTCGAAGGTACTCAGAGGAAATTTTCCCTTTTCCTATAAGTTACATATACACAGAAAGAGAGAGAGAGAGAGAGAGAGAGAGAGAGAGAGAGAGAGAGAGAGAGAGAGAGAGAGAGAGAGAGAGAGAGATGTAAATTTGTAGGGGTACAAGACATAAATATTTGTTTTATAAATATATGACTGCAAAATCTATTAATGGTGTGGTCATATATATTTCCGAAAGTTTTATAGCTTTTCTGCATGTGACTAAGATTGGTTGAACACATGCACAGAACTGAACAGTGAGTCCTCGTGTAAAATCTTATTTTAAAAATTTGGTTTATTTCAAATATTAATATATAGGTTGTCTGGACAGCCTCTACCCATTGAGAAATATACATTTACTGTATTTATGGAGTATGTAGAACAAAAGCCCCCTAGGACAAAAACCCTCTAGGACAAAAGCTCCCTAGGACAAAAGCCCCCTAGGAAAAATAACAATAAGAATTTTTGTAATCATTATTTTTATTCTTTATTATTTACAGTTCATGAACACTTCTCTAACATGTAAAATATTACATTTATTATATCATAAGACTGCAATAAGGAAGGCATTATAAGTATTATACAGTAGCACATATTAACGCTAATATTTACACAACCATAAAAAATTACATTAAAAAGGATCATTATGCCTTATCTAGGCAAAGTCAGCTTTATAAGTATTATACAGTAGCACACATTAATACTTGCATTATAAATTTATAGCTCACTATTTTACAGGAGCAGAAAATTATTTACACAACCATAAAAATGAACATTATAAAAGGAACATCATACCATATCTAGGGAAAATCAAACAAATAAAGCACAATATTAAAAAGTTCATTAAGTGTTTAATAAAGTTCATTTAAAGTTCATTTTACTTCCACCTAATGCTGTGACCTACACCATTCAGAAATTCCTCCAAGGTCTTCCTCTCATTCACATAGTCCAGACATAGGTTCTTCAAACGCTGTTGATGCTCCTTTCTGGCACGTTCCTAACCTAACCTAACCATTCAGGTAGACAAAACAGTGATGCTTTTGTCCTACTTTGCACTTTAACTGAGGGTTTTTTGTCCTATTTTGCACTTTAACTGGGGCTTTTGTCCTACTTTGCACTTTAACTGAGGGGCTTTTGTCCAGAGGGCTTTTGTCTAGGAGGCTTTTGTCCTAGGGGGCT